>JAVQJL010080967.1:0-12282 GCA_036024295.1 Nannoperca obscura | reverse complement strand
TTGACTCTATTTTCTATTCATTTCACAACGTATGGTGGTGAATAAGTGTGACTTTTCATGGAAAACACAAAATTGTTTGGGTGACCCCAAACTTTTGAACGGTAGTGTATATTTGTTTGTATTTACCTGCAAGATTTCAGAAGCAGAATCAGAAATCCTTTATACGTCCCACAGCGGGGACATTTACAGTGTTACAGCAAAAGGAACAGTACAGATAAAATATTAAAAAAATATATAGACTAGAGTGAATACGGAATTAATAACTATAATAACTGTAGCAGCCAACAAGTAGGCTATGTGCAGTGCAAGTGTTATTGCAGTATCTGTGTTGTTATAGTATGCATTATGTTCACTTGATGTTCTCGGGAGATAGCAGACAGTAGTGTGCAATAACAAATGTAACATATCTTGATTCTGCCAATCACCGTTGCTGAACTAATGGATGTCATTACAGTGCAGTTGAATCATGATGGATTGATATAGTATAGTCTGGCTATTGCAAATAGTTAAACTGGCAGGCCTGTAGGTAAAGAATAGGGTGTCAGTTTTTCAAGACTGTCTAGACACGATCATTGCTCACTGTAACTGTTCCTCCTGTCCACAAGGGCCACTAAGAGATCCCACTCCTGAAGCGATGTCAGTGTAAGTGCAGGACAAAATCCAGAGTCCTGGTTCTGTGTGGACGTGACTTCTGAAGCTAGCTGAAGCTATTGTGACTTTCAGCAGTCTGAGCTAAACAAATATAGATGGCATCATCACCGTGTTTTTAGTTTGGGCGTCTGTGGCGCAGGAGGTAGGGCAGGTCTTCCATCAATTGTAGGGTTGGTGGTTTGATCCCCCCCTTTGTTTCCCCACAGAAGATGTACAAAACAAAGTGGGAATTTGGAACCAGCCTGACTTTGGATGAAACCCACTCAGTGTGTCTGTGTGCTAAAGCTTTGTAGGTTTGGTTGAACTTTGGGATGAATTTCTTTCACAGAACGAGGACTGTGCATTTTGTCAAAACGGTTTTAATGCACACACACATGTGAAAATTGTTTTAAGATAGTTTTGCAGGAAAGATGATTTCAGTCATGTGCTGCAGGTGCAATCTGTGATCCTTTGGCAAACAGCTTGGGAATTCTCATATACTGTGGGCTGTAATTTACTGCCAGTTTCTTTTCTGTTATGGGAGCTCAGTAATGTGTTTACTCTAATTAACATTTGTCTTCACTCCTTTGTCTTCTTGTAGACCACACGCATGCTGATAAGTTAGTTCAGTGAAGTGGAACCACATAACCCTTCACCTCCTCCACGTACAGGGGGAGAGATGTGCTTTCGTCATGTAGGTGAAACAGGATTGTAACTAAGGATTCTGAATAAAAGTTGCGGACTGGCATCCAATCTGAATGCACAGTAATAGAAATGAAGATGAAGTCAGGAAACCCATGTTCAAAGGATTGAGAGGTTGATTTTACTCCAAAGAACTCAAATTCTCCTAAACTTAAAATGATTGCATCATGAACAGACAGGGAAAGGAAAAAGACTCCCTGATCCAATGGTAAATAAATAGTTTGGACTCAGTTCCTCCACTCCCAAGTTTACTTTACTTTAATGTTTCAAGAGTACTTTCGTCAGTTAAAAATGACGTGCTCCACTGATTCCTCTATTTGACAGTGTTCACATGATCCTGAGGGATTATTAAGGTGCATTGTTTTATGAAGTCTGGTATGTCCTACTCTCAGCCTTGTTAAGATATTGGTGCTCCTTTTAGCTGTCCTCACTGGGCTCACTTCTCTTTGTACTACATAAAGGTGCCGTCACATGTTTCATGGATGCCAGCTGTGCTGCCACTCTTTAATGATGCTTCTTTTGATTACTCCTTTAGCTTCCAAATTTACTGAGTGAAATGCCCACAATCTCCGTTTTGTCCATTTCAAAGCCTGTTTTGAGCCTTCATTGCCTTTTATCTCTCTGTGAGCTGGTTTCCACATACAGTTGTGGATTTCATATATCTTGTTAACTATATCCTGCCCGCTTTGAGATGTAAATGACTGTAGTGACATTAATGAAGAGCATTAATCTGTACAATGAACAACTATTGTAATCTGTAACTCTCTAGCCACTGTAATGCTATGTGTGTGTGTATACAGACAAATAATCAGATGTTCTTTTTATTATAGAAACTTGTAAGGCTGGTATACCAAATGCAAAACATGTGCAATCGAGAGAGATCAGGAGAGATCATGTGAACATTACCAGGTAAATGAAGGGTGGCATGGGTGAAAACAGGAGCTAATCAGTGATGACGAAAGGAGAGGAAAGGAAGGGAGGTAGATGAGCAAAGGGGAGTGGGAGGGAAAGGGAAAGAATATGGATACATACAAGTAAAAAACATGTTTGCCATATGTGCATGAGTGAGTACACTTGGATTGTCCTGGACTTGACAGAAGCATGGCTTTTGTCAGAGCCACAGAGTGCTGCTGGGGCTCAATGAGCTGTTCAGCAGCAAGAGTAGCTGGGTTTTATTTGCTATTAAATCTATATACTTAAAGCCATTCATATTATGTATTCTACATACACTATAGCTAGTTTTACTCTTAACCTCAATGCACCCTGCAGAGTTACACTAGACTCATAATCTTTGCACATATATTTATTAAGTATTGTAATATATAGCATGTGTGCCTTTTGAATGTAATGTCTTAATTTCTTACTTGTTTTTCTAGATAGTGATAACACAATAAAGAGAGAATATTATAATATAATATTCTGTAAAAGGTTAAATGGGCTACACAATCACATAACACTAACAACATTGGCACACGTATGAATAAACATTCAAGTTATATTTTTTGTTTGTTATCAGACTGATGCACCCAGAAAACACGTATTTGTCATTTAAACACTAAAATCTATTAAGTGTTGCATCTTCAGTTTAAACAGTTTGTGTACAGTCGGTCTCTCTGTCTCTCCTCTCCAGCCATGGTCCCTGTCACCCAGACCCCTTCACTGCCATTCTCAGCCTGTCCACCAGGTGCCCTCCGACTTCCTCATTCACTTCCCTCCCTACATTTTCTGGCCCACTTCCTTTGTTCCTCTGTCAGCTTGTCAAAGTTGGTATGCTGCTGTCTTGCCTCAGGTTTTTGCTTTTGACCTCCTTTCACCCAAACCTGGACCTGAACCTGTCTACCTACCTGCCTGTCTGCCTGCCTGTAAACTATCATCATTGATAAGTCACTGCAGCCATCCTGCTGCCGCCTCTTTCTGCACTTGGGTCCAATCCTGCATGTCCTGAGTTTTGACAGGATTAAAACAATTTATCAATTTGAATTCAATTTGAGCTACAACCATAAATTATATACAGTATATAAGTAAGATTGATAACTGTGTTATGCATAATGGCAGCTTTCATACTTAGAATAGGTTTAAGGCGGTTCCTCCACTCTAAATTAACAGACTGTGCAGCTGCGGCAGAAATGTGCTGCCTGTCGTGTGTACAATACATGATCAGCACTCAGCCAGTTGGGGCTGCAACAAACAGTTCTTTTCATTTTCAATTCATCTGTCCAGAGAGTCGTCTTGTTTTGTCAACCCTCTTCCTGTTCCACTTTTCACTGCTTATTTTCACCCAACTCTCTGAGGAAGTTACTCAGTCAGCCGCTCTGTCTTGTACCCAACTTCCATCCATCCACTCAGCTGGAATCCAGTGATTCACCAGCTTGTTTTTAAGAAGGCGCTCTCACTGGACACCTCAGCCATATGTGAGAACATGAGCTGCTGGTTTAGTTCAATGACCCTTTAAAGTGTTTATTAATGATTATTAAATGTATTTATATTATGTGTGAGGGATTAGTTCATGGTAACTCCTACTGTCAATGTGACACACATGAGAATAGACAGATGTCCATCACTGCATAGCCTTTATTTAACGTGTCTGACACAGTGGAGCTGGTGTTATTGACCGATCAGAGGACAGAATATGTTTTTTTATTATTTATCATTCATCCAATTCAGCTTTTAAAGAAAAACATAGTAAATGCTGTCTGGTAACTATTAACATTAGGATCCCAAGGCAATACATTTCATAACCCAATCAAGAATCTTGCACACAATTCAGCAATTGAGCATATAAAGAAAACTGTAACCACCCAAGAGCAACTAGGTGAAAATAATCACAGGGGCAAACACCAAAAACTGATGTGTAATTCATGTTATCAGGTGTTCTTCTCTTTACTGAGGGAGTCCATGTGTAGGTCATCACTGCGGAGGCCTGTCAGGCCATGAACAAGCAGCAGTGGGTAGCCTGTGTACAGGCTGCTGCTCTGCTGTGAACTGTGTGCGTGTTGCTGACCTAGAACCTCTTTCCTGGCGTCTCTCCTCTTGTTACATAGCAGGTAGATCATCTCTGTGATGTTGAGGAGCATCGAAATGCCTGAAACTACAAGCATGAAGATGATGAAGATGGTCTTCTCTGTGGGACGAGAAATGTAACACTGGGCACCGCTGAAACGGGCACATGGTGGAGACATGGTACAGTGGAAGTAGAGGTCTATGAACACAGAGCCAAAGATGTAGAACTGGCCCACACTGAATCCCACCTCCAGGAAGATCTTGAAGACCAGCTGGGTCATGTAAGTGCAGAAGAGGATGCCTTTTATTTTCACTTTCCCTCTGTCATCTGTATATGTGGGCTTCCACCTGACAGCTCCATTAGTGCCGTCCCGCAGCTGCTCCATCATCCTCTTCTCTTTGTGGATGACGTGGACAGCATGGCCCAGGTAGATCAGGGTGGGTGTTGACACGAAGGTGATCTGAAGGACCCAGTAATGAACGTAGGATATTGGGAACATCCAGTTGTAGCAGGCGTGTGCGCATCCTGGCTCTAAGGTGTCACATTTGAACTCTGACACTTCATCTCCCCAGACTTTGTCCGCGGCAGCACCCAGGACAAATATCCTGAACAGGAAGAGAACACTCATCCAGATCTTCCCCACCACGGTGGAGTGAGACTGGACCTTGTCCAGTAGAGAGGACAGGTAAGACCAGTCACCCATGGTGGAAACTAATGTCTAAAGTAGAGGAGAGACACACAGACATCAACCTTACAGTCGTGGAAACAAAGATAAAGCATTATTCCATGCTCTCTGTTATTTATCACAGACCTTATTAAAGCCAGAAAGGATGAAATATTAAGTATCTGCGTAAAAAACAAAAACTATTTAAAATGAAACAGCTACAGTGCCCTTATCTACCTGTATGGATCCCTACTCATCATTCTCCTAAGAGCACTAAGAGTTCTCTAAAGAGACCTCTACTCAATGATTCCGGTTATCTGCTGAAAATGAAGATCATTTAGACAATAGTGTCGCCTGTCAGAGGACTCAGTAGATGTATGTGAGCTCAGTGAGATGTTATCTGTGGTAACATCTAAAAGTGGTGTACCATCTTTAGATAACACATCCTGTTTTAAATTACACGTTGTTCATCATGACCACTGATATATCGTACAGCCATTCCAAAGCATGTCTGAGAGGTGTTCCTGCCTTTGTTTCTGTGCCGCATCTGTCTAAGATTTTGATAGCCTGAGCTCTCCTAAATGTAAGCTTACAATTTCTTTCAAGCACAAAAAAAATTTATGAATATGTTTTACGTTCATGAGTAGGAGAAATTGTGAAGGATTTTTACTTTAATCTGTGCATAAGTCCAAATTTTTATTTTTAGCAGTTAACAGATAAAAAGAGATGTCTCAAAGCGGTGGCTTTATAAATATATTAGAATTTATAGACATACCCCACGCTTAACATAGAAGGAAGTCACTCAAAGTCTGCAACCACTGAAATATGAGATGGTAAACTGGTAACTGTAATAACTGAAATACACAATAACATGTTAATTGACAAGTGGTTCAAGGCTGCAGAAAAATGTACAATGTACAAAAAATTTACTTGCCTGTCAGGCTTCAGATATTAGAAATTTTTTGCCATGAGCCCATCACAGAAGAGACAGAAAGAGGGTGACCAAAGACGCACTACAGTGTCCAGGCTGAGACTTAAATAGCGTTATAGAGACCTGTGGGTTTGGTCTGCCTGACTCAGACGTGCACTCCTCTGTCTGCCGCTCACAGCTTCTCGTTTTGCTTAAAAAAACAGGATTTTGATGAGTCTGATAAAAAGGTTTCATCACACTGTGGTTGTTCCTGTAAAGGGAGCCTTGGTGACCTTAGAAACAACATTTTTCAATCATTCATTCACACCGTTAATCATATTTTGCCTTACCTCCCACTTTGATAACACCCTATGTGTGTATTCATTTCATTTTATACACACACGCTCTGTTAATGTGAAATGTTAAAATGTTGAAATGTGTAAAAGGGAATATATCAAATTATAACATGTTGCCCAGTGTTAGTTTGTTTAAAAAAAAAAGGAGAAATGGGCTGTAGTTAAAGCACATAACACATTGGTATGTTATTGTGAGTAGTAGTGCCTAGAGGAGAGGGTCTTCTGAGGTCAAAAAACATACTTCATAGCGTCAAATGTTTCACAATCCCTGCCTGGAGATCAGAGGTTACATCATATCAGATTATAGTAGTTTAGTATAATAGTTTTTAATTCTACTCAAAATGTTTACATTACATCCCAGATACAAATCACAAACTAGCAGTTGTATTTTCCTGATCACAGTGGTCACTGTCTGCCTGAATGATCAATTGTTTGTCTGGGGCGGAACAATCATTTAGATCCAGTATTTCCATAGACTTCAAACAACCTGAAGTTGAACTTGAAGAACCTTGTGAGGCTTTGGTTTGAGGTTGAACTTACGTTAGCATTTAGTTCCAGAAACTGATCCCCAAAGCAGGCACAAAAGAAGGAAATAAAACCAGAACCTGTGTCAATGGATACATGACACGTTTAGTTTAGATCCTGCAGTGGAAAAAGGCTTTTTCTGTGGTGACCACTGAGTCTAAAATAGGCGAAGCTTTCCCTTCCACCTCATTCACTTTTGCACAATTAGTATTTCGCAGACAACTTTGCAAACAACTTAACAAAATGAAGGAACTGTATCACACCTTGCAGATGGTGTATTAGTTTATACAGCATATGGCATTGTTATATTTGTCAACTGGTTAGTTATATTAAATGTCTGACAAGTTTAGTTTTACACTATAAAATGTCCCGCTCAGTACATATCTTGGTCACAATAATCAAATATAACCAAATTACCAAATTTAAAGCACCTATGTCTTGTTCATGGTACATGTTTGTGTTAAGTAAACTAGCATCAGCTGATATTTGTAATCACAAATGCAATATTGTTTTTAGCTCTCTTCTCTAAGTATCGATGCAGCTAGCTTAAAGACTAGCCTCTGGCGTTGTCTTATTATCACTAATGCAGTGCAAAACAATTTCCCTGTAAAGTTCTGATGCGACCACACTTGGTGCTAGCCACGTGGCCAGATTAACCTGCCTGGGGCCTCTGGGCCAATATAATCTACTGTGCCTCTACTGACCCTTTGTTCGTCCCACTCTCTGTGCACTGGAATGCTACCTGGCCCCAGGTTTTCTTTGTGATCATTTAATTAAACAATAATTTAGTAAAGGAACTATATACTACACTTTTCCAGGAGAAAAGGACCCTCTTCGACACAGGGCCTCAAGATCAGGTCATAAATCAGGGCCCACTTTAAGGCCCCTATAATGTCAGATGACATTTTGTTTTAACGGTGCTGTATATGCCCAAACTAAATTTCAATTAAATTAGCACAAAGCAGTAGACATACAGAAAGTCTGGAGCTTTCAGGGCCCCTGGATTTCTGTCCCTTTGTCCGATTGATGAACCCAGCCTTGGCTACAGTCTTTAAGAGCAGCTTAAACTTCTACCGCTCACGTCAACCTGAGCAGACATTTTGTATGAGTCAGGATTATTCATCCAGATTGGAAGAGCTGTCCTTTATTGTCAGCTGTGGTTTCTCAACACCAGATCGTTTCGACACTGCTGAGAGTGACAGACCGTCATGCCGTTAGGGAGTGTGGGTGGGTCAGACAGACGTGAGGAATCTGGTGATTCTGCAATGTCAGCCTCAATTATAAGAGTGAGAAGTGGAAGTGAGAGAATCCCAGTCACAGTACAGAGCCTGACTGAACAAGGCAGAGGTCAAAACTGAGGTAGGAAGAGTTAATATTGTACTAATATAATATCCATTGTTAATCAATTAAAATGTGAAAATCATGATGGAGAATTTAATTCAGATCTTGAAATCTGTTTAATCTATCTGGCACAAAAGTCTTGCAGCTGCAGTCCAGTGATATTGGCTTTGCTGTCAATCAATATAATAATTCAAAATCCTTTCAGATTAAAAGTATAGCAGCTTTATGCATTGTGAAAACACTTGATGAATCACATGTAAAATCTTTCCTATAATTACTTCGATCTATATTACAGGTGTGGACTTTTGAATTTAGTACGTTTGCGTCTGCTGTCGTATGCTGTAACCTATCTGACTTGTCCGTATTAGTTTCTTTCTATCTGGTAAGCTAAAATTCTGTAATGGGACGTTCTTGTCTCTCTTGGAAAGATCAGACTGTTACGCTATCACAAGTACTGCTGCTTTGATTCATATCACTCGAGCTCTTGGTAATATGCACCACTTAAGCACAGTGCAGTTTTTTATTCTGAATGACCAGATGCACATTCCAAAAGCCATACCTAAATTCCCCTAATCTCAGTTTAGCAATCAGCATGATGGATTTCACTTTCAAAACATTTGACTATTTTTGCCAATACATATCATATGACTTGGCAGCTTGGTAAGCTGGTTATTATCATTTGGTTATTATTGATTTCTTTGTCTTCTCTCTGGTAGGCTTTCATCATGAGGGAGTGGTCCTTTCTGTCTGATTTGTTAGACAGGGTGCAGTCTCACTCCACTGTGTTGGGGAAGGTCTGGATGAGTGTTCTTTTCCTCTTCAGGATCTTCATCCTGGCTGCTGGCATAGATGCAATATGGGGAGATGAACAAGCAAACATGGACTGTAACACCAAAAGCCCTGGCTGCAGGAACGCGTGCTACGATCGATCCTTCCCCATGTCTCACACGCGATTCTGGGTCCTCCAGATCCTCATTGTCTCCACACCAACGCTCATCTATCTGGGCCATGTGCTGCTTGTGATTCGCAGAGAAAACAAGCTGAGGAGACGCCTGGAGCACAAACTTGGTAAGAACGGGATGATTAAAGCCCCAAAGTATTCGGATGAACATGGCAAAGTGCAGCTCAAGGGCATTTTGCTGGCCAGCTACATGATTCAGCTGCTGTTCAAGATCCTGCTGGAAGTGGCCTTCATCGTAGGCCAGTACTACCTCTATGGCTTCATACTTATGCCATCTAAGATTTCATTTGCTGCCTACCCCTGTCCGGCACCAGTAGACTGCTTTATAAGTCGTCCCACAGAGAAAACCATCTTTATTCTTTTCATGTTGGCAATGGCCGTCTTCTCTGTGATCCTCAATATCATGGAGATGTTCCACCTGATGATCTCAAAGATAAAGGAGGGGAATAGGAGGAACAGTCCCCCCTGATGTCCTGTCTCGACAAGCCAAACCACAAGTTATCTGAGAGAGTTACACTTTGTTAAAAAACTGAGAACAGAGATGTTCGCCTTCCAGACGGATCCTGAGCCAGTCTGTGACGGACAAGGTTGTTAGACATACATAATGAGATAAAGCACATCCATTCATTAATTGGCAAAGTATTACATGCATCTTGTGTATCTACAGTTGTACATTATATATTTACTTTTTATTTCAGGATTTAATGATGAAGCAGGTCTGCAGTAAGCATTAGGATAGACTGTATTTAACCCTGTATGTATCTATTAAATTGTGTGGTCGATGCGGAGTTGAGCTTGAGTTGTGAAACTTAAACAGACTTCTGAGTTTACGGTCAAAGGGGGGGATATTTCATTATCAGTAAAGATAATGTTGCGTATGGGATCAACCAAAGGGAAGACTTTCTATGCAGAACAGCGACATTCTCACATAGGTCATCTCTACATGTGGTGGCTGAAGCTCTGGTTCATCCGTCTGACTATTTCAGGAAGCTCTGTTGGCTAACAGTTGAGAAGAGGCTCAACCTCATTAGGATGTTGCTGCTTTTTTTATAAACTGTGTCAGAGTGTGTTTCTGGGATCAGTTGTTCAGTTCAACAAGACTGTAACCTTTTTCTTTCAAAAAGCAGTCAATTTCGGATCTCAGAGAATAGAACTCTCCAAAGACTAAGCCAGCACACATATGAGTGGTAGATTACGTTGCTGTATTGTATATCAATTTCCAACAGGATTGTGCAAAACTCCCGCTGATTAAGTGCTCTTCTTCGGTTGAGATGAAGCGTTTTATTTGTAATATTTGTTAGAATGTGGTGTTGTAATAAAATCATTTGGACAAATACAATGTTTTCGACAATGATTCTATGCACTTTATGTAAAGCTCTTATTTGGAAGTCGCTTTGGATAAAAGCGTCTGCTAAATGCCTAAATGTAATGTAAATGTAAAATATTATATCCGAGTAATGATATATTCCAGTTCTAACCTGTATGTACACAATGGCATGTCACAGTATTTCCATGATACTGTGGAAACAGTTGTCCAGGCAACCCATCCTGTTAGTTTCTTGTTGCTACAAACATGCTCCACAGCATCTGCCTCAGACTTCCTGACGCAACCACCCACCACATTGACACCATGTGACCTTCAGTTTAGCTCCTTTGTCAGTATGAACACTTTTATATGAACAGTTATACAGTAAAATGCTTTCATTTATACAGTTAAAAATATAAAAACAAACATTTAGATTACTTGATCATGGAAGTGTCTTTCTTGATCTTTGGGATCAGGATGTGTGACATGTTATAGCACTAGACCCCAGCTCTCAAAAGAAAAACTAACTGAAATCATGGATTATACATAAAAACACTCTTAACCTGACTCACATCCACTAGCTAGTATACATAAGAAACTAACATGGCAGTCGTGTTGCTCATCTGCTGTACAGCAGCAGTACACAGGAACAATCTGCCCTCAGTGCCTTTTGACTTTCTGCTTTCCATTGATTCACTCATATAAAAGTCACTGTTTTATGCCATCCCATTCCCGTGGCAGCGATATCTGAGGAACACCTGGAGAGAATTTCATTGCATCTGGCACAAACATCCACTTGGACACAAGGATGAGCTGAATAGAATCTGGTGGTCAGAGGTCAAAGGTTTGTGGCCATAACTCAAAAATGCATACAGCTATAATACACACACGCACATATTTAATGTGATGACACAAATTTTCGGCGCCCACCTTAAAACTGTGATGACTGTATAGATCTTCTGTGTGTGTGTGTGTGTGTGTGTGTGTGTGTGAAGCATCCACGTTTTAGAATTGGTAGCTTCTTGGCAGCAACATCCATATCTGAAGCATGTCCATTGTCACGGCTATGACTTTGGGTTCTATCAGAATCAGCTTTATTGGCCAAGTATGTGGACACGTTCAAGGAATATGACCCGGTTTCTCTCAGTGAATGGGAACACCAACCGTCATACAGCAGAACAAGAACTACATCACTATATCACAAATCAAAAACTAGCAAAACAGCAAATGACATCCTCTATCTTGAGGCTCGGATGAGGAACTCCCAATAATGGGCAAAAGGGAAGAAAGTTCAGGGAGAACAGTCTGCTCTGTCCCTTCCTGAAGAGTACACCCTCTTCACTTCCTCTCTGAATGACGAGGACGTCCTGTTCCCACCACCAACTCATTGGTATTGCTGATATTGAGCTGCAGGTGATTGTTAAGCACCATGTGACTAAAATAATTCTTCATTATATTGTTTAAAATGCCATATAAGCATCTAAAACGGTATTTTGTGGATGTTTACACTCTGGAGCAAAACATTTAATTTACAATTTACTCAATTTGAACATTGATGCAAAATATCCATGTAGGACTTCAAACAACCACGTCAGTCAAACCTTCATTTGTTCTGCTAGTCCCTGAGCATCAGATCAGATTGTCATGACTGAAATCAACTATTAGTGGCCTCCTTGAGATTTCCCCTTAAGTAGCTTTAAGTAAGAGTATCTAAGTATAATTCGGAAAATTTACTTACTTACTCATTGTAAATGATACAGCAGCTTTCTCAGTTTAGGCCCAATGAGCATTGACTGGTTGTAGCTCTCTGACTTTCACTTTGAGATGGAACATGAGCTGTCAGTTGGTCCCAGGCCTCGCCCCTGTAGAACTGGACAGGCTGGTTT
>JAVQJL010080938.1:0-28905 GCA_036024295.1 Nannoperca obscura | reverse complement strand
ATTTAAAATCATTAATTAATTTATTTTATTTTAAAAATATTATTCAACACTGACCAGGGTTTCATGCAATTCCACAAACAACCTTTTTTTTTTTTTTTTTTTTTTTAAAAGCAGTAGCTTAAAGGTACAAACAGAACTCAAAGTATGGGAACTCACCAGACAACTGTGGCATCATAGATAACCTAGAGAGAGAAAAAATATTGATTCTTTAAAACACAATGCGGAGGAATAAAAGCTGAACACATCAATAGATTATTTTGACGAAAAGCACAGCTCACCATGATGAGAGTCAGAACAGAGAGGATGTAGTATGAGGAATCTCTGAAAAGGGACCACCATGTCAGAACGACTGTCTGTGGAGAAACATTATAAGTTTTAGTGTTCAGTCACTCAGGAACAACTGCATTAAAGATGTTGGGGAACGTTTTTCTTGCCTGGCCTGCAAAGATCCCACTTAGGCCGATGATGACGAGGATGTTGAAGACAGCAGAGCCAACAATCGTGCCGACTCCGACGTCTCCTTTAGTGATGAAGACACCTGTGAGGAGGGACAGAGAAACAGGCTTTGTTTGGTTTCAGATCAGATCAAATCCCTGCAGTCTGTCATCTATCGACTGCTGCTGCTCTCATTTTCACTTCTTTGTTTTATTTAGACACACACAAACAGAGAAACAAAAGCCCTTCTGCTCTTTATTTGGATTTCACTCATCACTAATCTCCAAGAACATGCCTAAAAATAAGAAAATATATTTATTTTAACAGGTTTCAAATTCAAATTTAAACTCTGCTGACATCTCTTGGATGATGGTGGCACTGCAGAGGCTGGGAAGACTTTCAAATTCCAGCATTTCTCTGTTACAACGTTGAGAATAAGTGAAAAATAAATGGTGGCATGCTTTCTCAAAACCACAAGCGGTTACTTGGTCTTGACTGGCTGCGCTACTAACCGATGAGAGAGGTGAAAAGCTCTGGAGCAGAGCTTCCTGCAGCCATAAATGTCGCCCCGGCCACATCTTCACTGAGCTGCAGGTTCTGAAAGCAAATAAACAAATCATAAGAATCAAACTATGATCTGTTAAATTAATAAAATGATATCTGAAGGAAGGTTGGTGCCGTTTTCTCACCTCAGATATTTTCTCAAGGGAGGGGACAAAGTAGTCGTCACAGATGATGGCCAGGGCGTAGAACATGTAGATGGCCTGGAGAGTACACACACACACATACACACGTCTTTTTTTCAAATAAATTCATTATGTAGCTCTTGGTTTGTAATCCAAGTCTGCGTCTGCTTATAATGGTGTCAGATCTTAGCATGACGAGTCGGTGACTCGGAGAAACATGCAGATTCCAGGCGAAACACTCACGCAGAGTGCATGCAGACACACAGCCCCCTTCTTCCTCTGCTCCTTGGTAAAGATGTCCTCTGGAAACTCATGGATGGCTGCGGGGGGGACAGACATGATGAGAAACGAGTTCCCAACTTCCAACTTTTTTTGAAAACAGACACATTCTGCAAGATGCAAACAAAATGAAAAATGTACTTAATTTACCCCCCCCAAAAAATGCAAAAACCAAGTGATACAATACAAATAGTCAAATGTACAAATATAAGTACATATAATGTGATGTAATATTACCAGTCTTATGGCCTGTGAGGCATTTGTTTATATTGGACAGTAAGGAATAGACAAACAAATTACATAATTTACTTGTTGTCCTTTTTCTTTTTTAATTTTACCAAATGAAATTATGATGTTCTTTGTTTTCTTCTGATATTTCATGTACATTTTTAAAAGTATAGCCATCTTTAATTACATCCAGCCATTTCAAAATAACCACAAAGATATAAAGAACACAAGTCACTGTTATAGTTTTGTGTCATCATCCTGTTTGTCTTCATTTTAGACACCACAGACATGGTGCAACCCACAAGAACATCATGCAGATGCAGTGTTTGTCTTGCACTGAGGATTGAGACAGGAAGTGAAACTGGCAGCTGCTTCCTGTCCTTCCTCGAGTGTAAAAGAAGGTGGGAAAAAAACAGTTAATGACATCTTTGGCCTCCCCCTGTTCCCTTAACGTTACCAAAGAGAGCCTCGAGAGTCTGGTTCAGCTCCAATTTACAACTCGGAGCCGAGCTGGATGAATTTAAACTACTGGGGAGCATGGAGCTATTAATAGCTCTTCGGCTGTGTGAGACAACAGTGGGTCGACAAGCACACAATGAGCACAGTGCAGCCATCACAATGCACACTGCACCGCGGCTGCATGGAAACTGAACAACAGACTGCATGGATTAGAGAGGGTCCCTTGTGATCAGGGATATGAGATTTGATCTTTGACACTGATGTGCAGGAGAGGGGGAGGCCATATGGTCCAGAGGAGGGGACAGTTATTTGGCTGTGTTCAGTTAGAAAATGTAAATGTTTGTGCAGCGATGTTTACACGTTTGTGTCCGTGCCAGAGCACAGAGCTGCCTTCCTGGATGCTTGCTGTGCCATAAACTGCTACTTGCGCATCATCTCCAGCTCACTTAATCAGTTTCAGAGTCGAAGTGAGTTTCTGAAGGTTGCTGTGTCTCAGTTTTCTGCTCTTAGAGGAATGAGGAAAAAGCCTATTTTCGGTGTGCCAGCTGTTATTGCAGGGCAGGGCTCGTCCTCTAAATCCTCAAGGCTTAGCATGTAAACTTTCTGTCATCTTATCGCACGAAAGAGGGGGCCTGAATGAGAAGCTGCGCTGTATGCATCTTCTCAAGCAGCCTGTCGAGCCAATCAGCTGTTGGACATCTGTGCTCTCTGTGGCTTTATTTTGTTCACCTTATTCTCTGCGTCCCGTCTATCCGCCCTGGACGCCTTCCAGTCTCCTTTCTGCCTTCAAAACCTAAACTCTCAGCAGGTTATTCTGTCGGTGGAAACGCGGGGCTGCAACATGTAGCTCAGATAGATGCTTTGAGGAGTTGCTCTGGTGAAAGCAGTTGCTATGGCGACCCTCTCCCTGGGGGCTGCTCTTTTTTTTTTTTCCATGGGTGGCAGTAGGCAGCCAAAGGCAAGGCGACCGCATGAACAGTGAGAAAGGGGGAGGTGAATATGTTTCCCATGGTTAGAGTTCATGAAAAATGAAAACAAAACAAAAAAAAGTGACAGCAGCTTTGGACCGTAATTTCTAAAAATATTTATTTTTCCTTACAAACCCTCAGGAGAGGTCTGAGAGAGTGAGGGAAGGTGGGGGAGGGGGGGGGAGGGGTGGAGTACAGCATAGAGATAGACAGAGACAGAAGCAGTGTACTGGTTTACTGAAGGCTGATGGACAGGAATGTGCTTTGCCAGGACTCTTATTCTGTGGTTCCACAATCCAAGACCACAAACCAAAACACCCAGGTTAAAGAAATCCACACATCTGCAACTTCCCGAATCAGGGATTTAAGCCAGACGTGCCAAACTAACAGTAATTAGTTTTGTAATTAGAGGTCGAGCAGTGAGCCTCGGTGAGCGAAGGAAAGAGTTGGGCTGCAGTGTTGATGTGCAGTTCCTCTGACAATACAAGTGTCTCTGTACTCTGACCTCTAGCATCACGTCTCGCTGTGCTTGGTGTCTTTTTATTGCCAGAATCAGAAAATGCTCCCACAACTCTTTCACCTCTGATCGGGTTCTGTCCATCAGTCTTCACAGCAGCTCACATTTCTTTATTTCATTCTTACACAAGCTGTACTTCCTCAACCTTCTCACATTTATAGCTGCTGTAAAACGTAAAAAAGGACCATTCTTCATTTAAGGTGTTAAATGCACAAAATCTCAAATTCAGCTAGACCCTTCTCTCCCAGCAAATTGAAAAATGCAACGAGAGAGGGAACAACAACTGTAGGAGGCGTGGCCTCGGGGCTACATAGTGTGTGGGTCAGGGGACACGGGGGAGACTGACTGACACTCTTTTTATATACATTTCATGACGTAGACAGGTCCCAACTGGTTGACTCTATGTCAGCATTGGCCTTGTAGGTTCAGGGCTGATTTAAACAGTAGATGACGTGTTGATCCATTTTAATCCCATGAAATGCTGATCTTTTGAAATTTTGTAAGAAATGTCAATATTAAACAGCAGCATTGATGTGTTTCATCACAGTACAGTCATTAGTAATAAAAAGACTTTTCACCTGCAAAACTGAATAACAGAAAATATATCTGAGTTTTTGGAGAATTACAGAAATTTGATCGGAATTTCCTTTTCCTTCCGAAATTGTGTATATTAGAAGCAACAACCCATTACAATGCTAGTGCTGATTTTATCCCACATAAAAGTAATTTTATGCTGTAAAGCCACTATTAACAGGTGTATGCTTGTTTTGCTGAACTTTGTCAGGAAGAGATGAATAAAGATGTATTTAATTTTAACAAAAAATAACTGTGATGTAAAAATGACACTGATGAACAATTTTATTTATTAACTCCACACAATGTAAAAGCACGTTCAAATGACACACCGTTTGTCAAGAAGCAATGCAAAAATGGACCCTAATGCATCTGCTTTTGGCCTTAACACACTGAGTGTCCACTATATAAACTTTTATTAGCCTTTAGTTGAGACTGCTACAACATTTATAGCAATTATAAAACATGGTTGCCTATAAAACCAGTTACCAGTTTATTTTGATCATATTATATGATTAGCCCAGTCACAGTAGCAAATGCAGAGTTGATATTAGACCTATAAAAAAGAAACCTTTTCTTAAGTCTTTTCTTAATCTGAAATCTGTTAATGCAGTGTTATTATTGCTGAGTGCTTAACAGAGTACAGACGACAGATCCTTTCTTGTATGTGTATTTTACTGAAATCAGTGAAGCCTGTGCCGCAGATTAGATTGTCAAATATAAAGGTCAATCCCAAGCAAATTCTTCAAAAGGCATTAGAAGTGAAATCTCCACTAAGTGAAACCAGTGCTGACGTGAGGCGCTGAGCTCTCCGTGAGTCAATCTGCTGCGGAAGGGCTTCAGTGCAGCTGAATGAAAGGGCAGTGGGTGGCACAGAGTAATGTTATCGATCTGAAGTCTGCAGGGTGACCTGGAGTCAAGCTATGGTATCGACTGGCACACCGAGTAAAGTCGTATCAGGCACCAACCAAACCGGCATCGAAGTATAAAGCGCGCACACACACACACACACACACACACACACAGATACACCTCTGTAACAAGCCTGCATTTTTCATGAGGAATCAAAAAATAAATATTTCATCCAGGTGTGTAATGTAAATTCAATTATGCATTTGTTCTTTGATTTGCTTTCCTTTGAGGCAGTTTGAATGCAATGCTGATGAAACGACAGCAGGGCTTCAAACCGCACCAGCAACCTTGGCTGTCAATAAAAACACAAAACAACATGTTACACTGTTGTGACAGGGCGTAGCGTTATCTCTCTGCTTTATCGTGCAACACAACACCAACCATCATTGTCATCTCATCATCAGCTTAGCGGGTGAGGAAATAAAAGGTAAAGACAGAGTAAACAGCAGAACATCCACCCTTGTAATCAAGTTCAAGAGGAGTTTTATGATAAGCCTTCACCTCCGACTTTTTTTCCTTAAATGCGGTGTCATTTTAGTGGACAGAAAGCAAAAAGGGAGCAACAAGATCCACCAGTCTTCTGCAAAAAACTCACTTGACTACAAATAACGGTCGCATTAGCTGCTGATTGCTTTGTGCGGCATCCATAATCTGACTGCCCTGATAAAACTCCTAGACTAAAGACAGTTTCTGTTAGATTATCTGCCAGCTTCTATTCCTCTATGTTTTCCCATATAAACCCAAAAGTATGGCTGTGGAAAAATACTATTCTCAGCTGACTGTCGCTTGCCAAAATAAGCAACACAACACGCCTTGACGACACAGACGCAGCATGAGCCCTTTACTTCATTTACATCATTTAGGATTCATTCACCCCCGCCCCCATCTCCTCGCAGTCTATTTTTAGCTCTTTGCACTTTTAATGCTTGAAAGACAGAATTGTCTGGGTTTGAAAATTTAGCATTCAGTTGCCTAGCAACAGCGTTCTCCGAGGCTCGTCAGCTGAAGGCGGGTCACACCGTCTCCATCTTGTTAAGTAGCGGAGAGATGAAAAGAGAGAAAGAGAGCCTGGGGCTGGACGTTACTGTGCAATCCCCAAGATAATATCCCCCCCGAGGTTGGGGCCAGGCTTTTTAATCACACTACAGATTATGCAATCACTGTCAGACGGCCTGCTGAGGAAGAGGGCGGCAACCTGAGCTCAGAGTCGCGCTCACTGCTGTGTCTTATAATACCTGTCCAGCCTTTTGTTCACCTGCTTGTTTCCAGTGTATTAATACAGTGAAGTATCTACCCGCAGTCCGCTTGTGTCTTTGTAAGAGATAATGAGGGAGATCTGTTTGCAAACCAGGAACTCAATAAAGGTTAAGTGTGTTATCAGGTAGCAAAACACAAATGGCTGTGTGGAGCAAATGGAGTACTGGCAGAGAGACACCGAGCTTCCAATTCTCTCCCAAGTGTGGAAAAAACCCCACCTCTAATGTAATAATCACAGAAGGGGATGTGAGGCAGACAGCGGGATAGTGAGGTGCCTGTAATGTGTGAATTTTGCTGCAAGTGCCAGATCAATTGTCCCTGATGAGCCCATGTTCCTGCACCTCTATCATGTAAGCTCTCCCAAAATATAACCACTGAATTATTTGTAATGTCACTGAGCTGTGGAATTATTTTCCCAGATAAAATGATCAGGAGCTAGATCTATTTAAGATTAAAACTGGCTTAGAGGTTTGGTTGATAAAACAAAAATTTGTAGATAAATGACCACAAGTGTATGTAGCTTTAAGCCAAGGCTACACCTCTAAAATAAACAATTTAGTCAAACCTCACATGCAGAAGTACAGCCAGTGCCAGATGCACATTATGTAAACGCTCTGCAAATAAATTCGGATGCACCGACATGATGATGTTTCCCAACTGCTGTGACAAAACAAATATATTTGAAAAGTGCAGGGAAGTCCCTAAGACTTTGTGCTCTGCAGTGAGTTTCACTGCGTATTTTGCTGCAGAGATCCTTGCATGCAGGAGATGTCAAGAAAGCCTCCCTCACTCAAATCTATTTTTAAAAGCTTAACATTATTCATTTTGTGTGTATATTTTTAGGTTGCACCCCCTCGGTAGGCAGAGTACACTTAAGGTGGTATTTATGAGTGTGGTCTGAAGAGTCCATTTGCAGGGTACATTATTAGCATAACTTGATTTGCATACATTTCTGGAACAATGAGCCTGAAATTCTGTACTCGGGGCTTCAACAATAAACGTGCACTTTGCATACAATACAGCATTGTGACTTACAGCCTAATATTAGCACAGCCATAGAGTAGATGCAAATTATATGAAGATACAGAATTATATTCTGTCATTAAGGCCAAAGATTTTTCATTGCACAGCCGTATTATTTTATCTACTCTGTACTATTCTCCCCACACGACAATAAAGAGATTTCCTCCCCAATCTGAATTTTTAATAATAAAACTGTCAGCTGTGATGAATGCAGCTCATGTCAGCCAGCCAGTGAGCGAATCAGCCTGGGAACCAGAGAAACAGAGGTCTGATTATGGCTGTCGACTGGCTGCATGTCTGAGTAATAATGTCATGAAGAGCAGTTTGAATCTGTCCAAACTGCTCACGGTGCAACCAGGCTTGGGAAGCTAAGGAAAGTAACTTGGCGTCTGCTAAAGCCAGACTACCTTTGAAAATCTAATCTTTTACTCTGGCAGCCTCCTCTCATGTGCTCCGTCTGTCTCCTTGGGTCTTTCCGTGCACAAGCTTGACACTGACTGCACACTCCTGACAGCTAACACAATGCTTAGTCTGCATGACCTTTCAGTTCACCTGCAGGGGAGAGGCAGAAATATCTGGTGCACTCTGCCTTCCTTGTTTACCTGCACACATGCTCGTTTAAAACACACAGCAGAGGAGAGGTGTTCCTTGATATGAACAGTGTGGACAGAATAAACTGCAGCCTTCAAAATGAACCTTAAGATGAATCAACAACTCTTTAATATATTATAACCTTCATTAAAGGAGGCTAGAGGCAGGATTGTTTTATTAGCCTGCAGCAGTTTTAGCTAGGTGTAATAAACTGGAAAGTGTCATGAGACAATATGAATGCAATATCTCTGGTTGTATTAGGTTGCATCAGCATTGATGCAGCATTGTTGTGAGCATCAATGTGATGAATTGTCTTCATCTGTCAGATATCGAATTGTCTGGTTATCTCAGTTTCCTCTGTGTTGAGAAAATGTAAAATATCAAAATACATATTGATGTTGTGATATATTACACACACTGTGAAAGAAGATCACCCCTACCGAACGATACGCAAGTGCTGCAGACAGTCTTGGCGAGTTTGTCTGTCTGAACTGGAAGGACAGACGGCGTCTATCTATCCAGGTAAAGAAGAGTGACTCACCTGCTCGGGGCTGATCCAGACTCTGGTTGTCTGACTTCTCCTGCATCAGCCTGCGAGTCCATCGCAGCGTACCATCGTTCACGCCTGGCCGAAACCCAGAAGAATCCGTCTCTGTTACAAAACAACACTCAGTCATTTTAGTGCTCAACTATCCAGATACACTTAAAAGGCCTCACACACACTCGACCCTTAGAAGTAAATCTCTGTGCTTTGATCCAGAGCTGGACTAACAATGTTTTTTTTATTATTGGTTAATACGTGGATTATTCTTCTGTTCGATTCATTGTTCAGTCAATAAAATGTAGAGCTGAAACAGTTCAACAGAAAAAGAATTGTCAACTATTTTAATCCATTAATCGTTTCGGCTATTATTGGGGCAACAATGCCAAACATTACCAAGTGCAAGCTTCTCACTTGCTACTTGTCTTTGTCTATATCAAAGTAAACTGAACATCTTTATTACACTGTGATGGGCATTTTTCACATTTTATAGACCAAATGAGGAATCAATTAATCAAGAAAAGAAGTCCTAATAAAATATCAAAGAGAAAAAAAACCTTCAGTTTTATGTCTTAAATTAGCTTGTTTTGTCCGACCAAAAATGTAAAATGTTGGCATTTTTGTTTGATCAATGACTTAAAATGATGAATCGTTATCAATATTGAATATATAAAAATATATATCTTATTTTGCTTGTTTGGGTTTGTAATTTCAAAATGTTCACTTGTCCTCAGAAAAACATCCAAGCATTGTTACCGCCACTTGTTTAACTATGTGGTAATTGTCTCCAGAGTTATTCTTGAGTCAGGCCAGGACTCCACAGACTGTAGTTTCATGTTTCTGGCTTGGGAGATAGCAGCATGTTGAGTGATTCAGTCCGTGCTGCCGTCAGCTGTCCTGAGCCCATCAGCACTGAAATCTTTATGGTGTGTATTTCAGCTCTGTATTTCATTCCTCGATAGCTAATCTCCGAGTGGGTTTCAGTTTTTACGGCTTTACTAGGGCGACAGCCGAGGAACTCCCCACAGATAGATCTGTCTTATCATCGCTCCTAAAGGGAAAAAAACCCAGCACAGATATCCTGCACCACCACCCACAGAGATCTTTCCACGAGGACAGAGAAGATAGCGAGGCAGTTATTACGCCGTTTTAAACACTGTCTTTTCATTTACGAGGCAGATAGGTGTCTGCGTACAATACATTTCGTGATTGCCAGGCGCTGTAGGGTCCCTTTGTACCTTACAGCTCAATGAGCCAATTTCACGAGGGCAGCGGTCGAGGCTGAGAGGGGACGTGAAGGCTTTCATGTTGAGGCATCAAGAGGAGCTGGACTCGTATGAAATTCAAATGTGTTTCTGCCACAGATGGCTCTGCACTATTTTCACACTTATAACTGGGAGAAGTCTCCAACACCTAAACCGCATCGTGTCTCATTAGAGAAAAAAAACTGGGGAAATAAAACATGATGTGTAGTCTATTTCTTTTTCAGATTCAGATTTTATCAACAAGAGACTATTTCAACACTGTATGGAGCATATACAACACTAAATAGTGCTGAAATGTTTAATATAACTAACTCATTTGGCATTTGACAAATGTTCTCTGGTGACAGCTTCACATATTTAAAGATTTGCTGTTCTATTTAAATTCATTGTAATCAATTGGGATTTGGACTGTGGACAAAATAAGCAAATTGAAGACATCACGTCTTCAATTTGAGACATGGGAACTTGGACATTTTAATACTTTCTGAAAGCACCTAATTAACATTTAGGCTGATCTGACAGTTATTAATTCATTTAACCATAAATACACTGTTTAAATAATACTTTATTCACTGTACTTGCATTCATGAAGTCAAACTTCATGTGTTCCTCATCTCCCAGACGGTTGCCATTACAAAAGTTTGAGTCTCTGATTCCTCTCCAGGCCTTTGTATCTTCCAGTAAGTTTGAGGGTTCTGGTGTTGCTAACGCTAAACAGCGTTCCCCCCCAGGAAATTGTTTAGCTGAGGTGGTAAGCCACCCAGATCTTGGCGCCTCTCGTGACAGCCTAAACAACAGTCACACTTATGAAATATGACATTTTCTGTGTCAAATAGACAGTTTGCTGATTTTCCTTAACGTTTTATTTCATAAGTGTATTTATTTTTATTATAGTACACAAGGTGGGCCACCTTCAACTGAACAAGATCACAATCTCACACACTTTCCATGTACTTAGCATGTCTTCACTCTGACCGCGACCTTTGACCTAGAAGTTGCTTATACTTTGTGTGATCCATGGTGTTTAAACTAACTTTACGGCTACAGTGATTGTTCCTCCAGATAGGACCGTCTGCTAAAGGCCTAAAATGTAAATATAAAGCAAAGAGGTTACAGAAGGATCAGTGACGTAAGCTGATGAAACATGAAATGTGGTGTTTGCATGGAAATATCTTAATCCTGCTGCCACATTCCTCAAACACACTGGTTGAATGCAGTAAAGTGTAAATACCATGATTCATAATGCATCTCTCAGATAAGTATAATAATGCAGACTGTGGGAAACCTCCAAGCTGAAGCTCTGCATCACAGATTACCAAAACGTTTTGTTTGTGACATTTATGCGATTGTTTTAGCCTTAAGGCAGCAAAGAAGTCATAATCCCATGAATTCATCTTGTTGCAACACAGGCTGATGCACGATTTCTTTTTACAAAGCAAAAGATAGAAGAAATCTTTATTTGAAACGTGAAAGTCCAAAGCTACACACTCATCAGGAGACTGTATCCTCCTTCTTTAGCAGAAACAAGACATTTGATCCCGTCAATCACACATCGACTGGACAGACCGGCTTCCTCAAGCCTTACTTCAAACAGGTTCACACTACAGTCTGTGGTTGTAAATGTCTCTGACTGTGACGTCTGAAACCGGAGTCTTTAAATATTACTTTATAAAAATAATATAGTATTTCAGTCCAACACTCCAATTGTGCTCCATTTCCATGTAGATAACAGTGCAGTCCTCCGGATCACCACCCTGACATTTAGGCTGAACAGTTGCAGTAAACTAAGAGCTGATGAACATTTGATTTTACTTTAAATGGGATCTAAACCACAGTTATATAAACAGCTGAGTGTACTCAAAACCCGAGTTCAGAGTAAAAAACACCATTGGGGAGCAAACTGCTAATCCAACGCTGAAATCAGGATTCTGTCATTTCAATAATAAAACAAGTTTTCTCCCATAAACATGCAAAACAGTTGGTTGGTCAGATACTGACTGCAGTTTGATGTGATCATATGTCCAGTTCTGATGCTTTGAGTGATCATATGTGGCTTCACTGGTCATCCCTCACTCCTGCTGCCATTTCTTAGTCTGTACGGTTTTCAATTCAAATATGACAATTTCCCTCTTTGCGAGTGGCTACTATGGCTTGATTCAACTTTTTCCAAAATGTTCCAATACCAATACTGATAACACAACATTGTGTGCATGGCAATTAGAGAGCTGATACAAATTTATATATCTACTTTAAACACGTAGTGTACAACTTTCCTGTGACCTTGTGGCATGTGAAATGCATGTTTGTAGACAAATGAGCCAAATTGGTACAATCTAGTGTGTGTGGTTTTTAAACTTCAGTCTATCCAGTATGCTGTCAGACAGTCGTGACATGGAACACACACTGGATCTTTAAGACTTAATGCTGTTGTGTTTTCTAAATGTTTCCACCAACAGAATCCACCACTTGCGTGCACATACAAGGTATATTGGAGATAAAATATTGATTAGTGAGGCTTGAAATGTTCAGTTAAGCATCAAAACCCCACGTTTGCAAACATGGATCATGGTTGTTCATCTTTAACAAAGAAATGTGTTGAATTTATCAGGTATGTTATCAGCTATGCTTTGTCTGGATTGAGTTTCTCACACGTCTTCATTGCTTCCAACAATGTTTGTTCTTATTGGAGACTGTTGCCTTTACAACTCGGTCATAATACTTTGTTTTTCATCACATTGGTGGAGTTATTGTGATTGTAATTTATTTATCTAATCCAACAATTTTTGCCAGAATCAGAGTGTTGGATCGGCACATCCATAAATGGTTCTAAAAGCAGTGGTATTCAGGATGCTACAGTATGTGGAATATTTTCCACCTATTGTGAGAGTAACCTGCCTGTCGCCTTTACAAACAGCAGACCACATGCTTTGCCCCGTGCTTTTATATGGTTTTGTTGGGCGGCCTTGGTCTCGGTTCAAAAAACCTCTTCTGGCTGATGGCACACTCATAATTTAAAGGTGAAGTATAAATATTAATGAACAACTCATTCACCAGGAGACTCTTCCACCAAGGCCGGCATGCGATACCAAGATGAAACCCAACTGTAAATCAAACACTCATGATAGAACAAAACCACGGTTCACTCATTTATATCATTATCATGCACACAGGATTGCAGAGGACAACGATGTTGGTGCTGAAGCTGCCGATGAGTGTGTGTGACAGTGTGTGACCACATCAGTAAAGGTGATGAGAGGATAATGAGCTGTGTGTGTGTGTGTGTGTGTGTGTGTCTGTGTGTGTGTGTTTGTTGGGGGGGTAGTGAAGGAGAGGTGGGTTGTTATGGAATCCAATGATTTCTGTGACATTCACTATACAACATGTTCTTTATGCATTGTGCTCACTGCGTCAAGCTTTTTAAGTAGACATCACTGTGAGGATTGAGGAAGAATCCGTCTATGGGAAAATCTGTTCTGTCCTTCAGTAACACAGAGAAAAATTATACATAATTTTATATTTCCTGCCTCCATTGATGTAATTCCTTGTTTACCTGTCTAAATAACAGAGCTATGGAGCCGCTTCAAATTGTCCAAAAGTCAGCAGCCAGACGATTCTCACACATCACACCAATTTTGGCTTCACCGCATTGGCTTCCAGGCTCTCTTAGAATCCATTTTAAAGTGCTTTTAATAACATACAAGGATCTAAACGATCTAAAACAAGTATATAACTGAGCTCCTCACACCGGTCTGTCCGAACAGGCCCCTCACGTCTGTCAGTCTGTGTCTTTTAACTATTCCATAGTCTAGGTTAAAAACAAAGGGTGACTGAGCATTACTGGCTCCTCGGCTCTGGAACAGCCGTGCTCATGTAACTGAGCATTACATCAGCTGACTCTGTTGCTGCTTTTAAATCTCGTCTTAAAACTTTCTTTTACAGAATGGCTTTTCCTAACAGCTGACTGAGTCTACTTCTGTGGTCATGAGCTGTTGGTTTTTATTTCTCTTAATGAGTTTTTAACTGCATTGTGCATCTATGTATATTGCGTACATGTACATATGTATGTAGTGACAGCCTGGGAAAACGCAAAACTAGCCAGCAGTCTATGTAGGGATCAGGAAAATTCGTCCATAAAAATTAATTCCTAACACTGTCTTAAACAGTATTTCTTCTGAGATTAAATATCCAGTAAATGCCTGGTGGATCTGCAATAACCTATAACTGAACTTATCCCTAATGATTAGACTTAGACATGCCACTGCTTTATGTAATCAACAACCTGTCACCTTCCTGCAGCGTGAACAGTGTAAATCATGAGAAGGACAGAAGCTGGGAGATGGTTAGCTGTCACGTTAGAAATTACAAAAAAACGGTGACACAATGCTGGACAGATGCCAACTCCCGCACCTGCAATTCTTTCTTATTTATACAATTAAATACTATAATAATGTCTACTTTAACTCTGCTTGGAGACATGTTGATGGGGAATGCAGCACCTTTCTGCTATATCTGTGCGCTTCCACACCAGACACAGAACATATATTCATATTTAGAATTATACAAAAGGAGACTTTTAGATCCATCCGTGGATAAGAGGGGAAGTAAATTGGATCTGTTCTCCAATTGAAGACAAAGCACTTCATGTTGTGCTCTGAATACATGGATTATGCAGCATTTTAGTTGGATTTTTTATGGGTCTGTTTAAGATTGTGTAAGGGTAAAATATGTTTTACAGTTTCCTTTTCTTTTGTTTGATTTTGTTTGTACAGTTCTTTACTGTCAACAGATACTGTAGATACTAGTTAAGAAGGTATCATCTTTAATGTTTTTATTATAAATACAGAAAATTAAACTTTAGGTTTAGCAATAATCTAAAATGCATTCATCTCTCCTAAGGACATGTCTTTAAATCCATATTAAATTCAACAGTGATTAATATTGTGCATACTGTATATAGGTTACTCATCAGCAAGTGCAGAGTGTTTGAGACTAGTAATTTACTGATCTAATATTCATTTTCCAATGTAGGCTGTATGTAAGAATTTCCATAGGATTATGATTATTGTGCACGCAGCAGGCGCGCGCAGCCTGTACGTCTATATTAAGGTCTCACCTGGTGCCTGGATGACCTGAGCGAACCAAATGACGGCGACCAGCCCGACTCCACAGCAGCAGAACCGCTGGAAGGGCCGCCGGTGCCTCGCTGCTGCTCTCATTCCTCAGCTGGCCGCATATTCGCGAAAAACATCTGTTGCTCTCTTCCCGACACTTGTTTCACACTTTCTCTGCGAACAGCTCGGAACAAACCACCACCTCCAGCGGCGGCGGCAGGAGCAGCAGCAGGCGACTTGTCTGCCAAGTTGTGTCAAAAAATCTAAATAAAAACCCCCCGAAAAGACGAGCCTGCTTCTCCCCCCACCCCCCCTTCCAGGCTCAGAGCAGACGCCGTGCCGCTTCACTCCGCCGGACCTCCGGGTAGCGCATAGCGAGTGAACGCGTGAAAAAAGCTTTCTGCGTTCATGTGCGCGGTCCGAAGGGTCGACGGCAGATCCCACAGTGAGGTGCAGCAACAGGAGGCGACATGCTCGGAGCTCCGTGTGCCTTCGCTCTCTCGCTGCTCGCCCTGCGCTCTTCCACCAGGCGGCGTCCTTCTTAGGAAGAAACGGACGGACGTGTGTGCGGCACGTCCACCTTTTTGTGGGCCCCCGTCGAGATGCTCACACCGTATTCGCTCCCAAGCATTCAAACATACAGTAGTACAGGGCGGTGCGCGCATTCCCAGCGGTGCCAGCTGCTGGTCCCGGAGAGCCCCGGCACTGCATCACAGTTTCCATCGCTCCCTTCTCGGCCCACACCTGCGAACACACCTGATGCAGCTAATTATGTGTGAATAGAGCAGGGAAAGATGGAAAACATGCAGTACTTGTGCTCAGAGTGGACGACAATAAATTCAATGCATTATTTTAAAGTCAAGGGAAGCTTAAAGAAAAGAAGAAAAGAAACAGCACAGACAGACATACCCAGATGACATCACTATGATATCATCAGGGTTATTTTCTTATGATTTTTCCTCCAAACATTTGTAAAGCAGATTTTGTTATTAAATATTAAAAATCCAACATTTAAAAACCATGATTACTTGCAAACAGTCTTCTTCTTCACTGCCTTTGTTGGTGCATTGCTTTGCATGTTACCGCCACCAACTGTCAATCAGCAGAATAGCTTGTGTGTCTCCCCCAGAAGTAGAAACAGCTGGCCAGGACACTCAGCGGGGCTCTGGTGTGAGGTGGTGAGGGTGGGAGAGGGTGATGAAATGATTGCCATAAAAACCAGGTGCCATCAAGTACAATCTATAACGCTTTTATTGAGCCTGCTATCGATTCAACTGTATGAGAACGGTGGGTGCTCCTATTATACTTTGTTTGTGGGTTTTATGGGTGCTCTTTGTTGCATTAAATTGCATTCTGTGCAGGTGTTGCTTTTCTTGCATCCACCCCCTGCAGCCTGCACCCAGCAGGAGGAGATTTTGAAGCTCCCACTCGTGGGTGGCAATCTGACAGTAAGGTGAGATGGCTTGTAACATGAAACAAAGTGACATCCAGTAATTTTATCTATTTCAACACGCAACAGTTTGGATCCATTTTTACTTCAAGAAAAAATTAGATTTGAAGGAAAAAGCCTTGGAAAATATGTTCTGCTACTAATAATCTACACAGATTTCTCCGTGTTTCTTCTTTTTCTGTCTTATTTTCTGATCCCCGGCTCTTGAATTATTACTAAATGAAAAGGCTAAAAGTGAGGGGACTGCCCCGCTGTCTGTTTTTGGAAACAAAGACCACTTGTCACATGGAGACCTTCCAGAAACAGGGTGAAGATTAAGAAACACTGCTGCAGTGCTGTCTGCTAATAATCCACCCTGCCAGTTTCCCAGAAAGTACACAAATCCTTTTTGCGTAAAGGTCCACGTACTGTACAGTAGAAGTAGTCTGGTTAATGTCTTCTATAAAAATTAAGATCTTAAAAAAGACCAATTTTCACTTCAGTAAAGTGAAATAAAACAGTGAAAATTGCCTCATACAACATCAGTAAACCTGAACAATCCTGGTGTTTTTCATTCTTTAACGTTTAACTGCAGAATTTATGACATGAGGGCAGGACTGTGATTAGTTTATCACTGACTTGTTATGTTGACTTGTTATATGAGATGCATCACTTATTAACAGGTTGCGTGCTTTTTTCCCCCCTTTAAACACGTGTATTGGTTTGTTGCATTGCAGTAGAACAATTGTAGAAGTTTTGTTTAAGTTTTTTAAGTTTTTGGAATATTTGTTTCTTTCTATTATATCCTTAAATCAACTTTTATAATTTCCCCAACTAGAAATGTAATTCCATGTTAGTGTGGATCAATAAATCATACCGATATTTATCCATTGTTTGTATCTGGAGATGTTTTATATTGGTTAAACCTATAAAATCTGACTCATATAAGTGATGTTGAGTCTCATTTATGGCAGTAACACAGCAGTGATGTTGCAGGCAGGCTTACATTAGGCCTCATTTAGCACACGTTTTGTATAAGGGAAACAGTGGTCCGGCCATTTAAGATACAATATACAGCCATGCAAACCAGGAGTCTAAACACACACACACACACACACACACACACACACCAGCACATGGCCTCTGTATTTACAGAACACGGATGAGTCAAACTGGGGTTAAGCCCTTGAGCTGTGTGTGACACATAGCCCCTAGTGCAGACTCCGTCCTGCACTGCAACCCCAAATAAAGACATAGGACGGCACATTGTTGTCATCAGTTCTCTTCCTGGTGTCAGGGCAGGCAAGATGAAGCGTTTTTCTGCGGCTGGTGTTTAGGAAAGCCTTCCAGAGGACAGAGTCCTGGGAAATGTTTGTATGATGTTGTCGGGCTGTATCATGTTCATGGAACAAGCTTTGGAAAGTGTATTTGTCTTACCTCATGCTGTATCAATTCAGGGGCATAAGAATGTGCATCCAATTAGGACTTCAAACTGTTTTAAAGCTGTATTATCTCACTATATATTTATAAATCTGTACGTGTGTTTATGTGATACAGGCTGGTTTGATTTTTAAACTTGGTACTCAATCGAAGATGTATTTTATTTGTCTTTGGTGTTGCACCGATGTGACAGGGACATTCAAGCATGTGAGTTTTGGACGTTTAGTGAATTATCTGACAAAATGATGAAAGGGTGAATAGCTGATTATGATACTAAAATTGTTTACGATGGAGATAAGATTAGTTGACTTCCTTTTAGCCATGCTAGCAGCATGGCTCTACAGAGGACCATGGTGGTCTGTCAGTCGGTCAGCAAGTCACCTCGGTCCAGACTGAAATCTCTCAACAACTATTTGATGGATTGTCATTGAATGTGGAAAAGACATTAATGGTTCCCAGAAGATAAACCCAATGACTTTGGTAATCTTTTGACTGTTATTCTAGAGCCACCTTGAGGTTGACATTTGTGGTCTTGGGTAAAAAATCTCAATAACTATCAGGTGGATTCCCATAAAATCTGGTACGTATCCTCTTCAGTCTTGGATGAACTTTATCTTTAGGGCTAATGAACCAATGTTGGCGTGCTAACATGCTAATCTAAGATGGTCAACATGGTAAACATTATACCTGCTAAGCATTAATAGTGTTTTCTTGTTGCATTTTGTGTTTTCTGTGAAGACAGATAAAGAGTTGTAGCACAGCATCAGGACGCATTATAACCGTCATGATTGTGTGATCTAATGATTTCACAACATGAAACAGATTAAACTGAAGAAGTTCTCTAGTTTACTCTGTCAACATTTTTCAGTTCCTTGTGGGATAAAAATGATAGAGACTATGTGGACAGACAATGCTTTGCTGCGTCTTAACAGCTAACATGATTATGGTGGAGTTTTGAAGGGTCATGGACACAGCTTGTCACCGCACCATGCTTGCTCAGCCGATCTGTGTGACAAACAGGAAGTTAAACTGTCTGTTTCTTGGATCCGTTAAAAGTCAGTCGAGAGTGATGGTCACAGAGCTTCCATATTCTAAAACACTGCTAAAACCCATTCAGTGTCAACACATGTATTTTCAGTCCACCTAGAGTACTTAACACCTAATCATCCTCAGTATCAATAGTTCTTACTGACAGTGTTTTAGCCTTGTAAAGTCAGAGGGTCGAGATTAAATTAGAGCTTCTGACAGCGCGGTTTTCCACAGTTAAAGTGATATCTTGTTCAAATCAGTGATGCTCTTCCATTAGTCGTGTCAAATTCTTTCAAAAGCAGAGCCAGATCATTCAGACAGATATGTTTGGCTTCTGAGCAGTGTTAAGCTGCAAATACATTTTTAATTTCTTCGCTTGTCACAAAAAAATCAGATTTAAAAAATGAATCAGTTTCATCGTGAAGAGATGAGTGTTTTTAATCTTGCTTCTCAGAGCTGCTGGGTTTCATTTCAGCTGTGGGATTGATTTACACCTGGAACAACAACACTGCAAATAACCAGCTGGTATGACAGGAACCCAGCAGTGCTCTGGGTGGAGAGAACCACTGATACGGAATAAATGCAGTTAGCTGTTTTAGGCTAACATTTACCGTAACATATTATTTATTAATCCATATTATGTCAGCTATTTGCTTTTCTCTACTTTGTGTCTTTTCTGATGCTAAATACCTTATTTTGAGATGTAATTTTCAGTGAAAACACAGATCTAAAATAAAAACTAATTTTTTTTTTTTAAGTACCTCAAGCATAGCCTTTCCCTTGTAATATATACAAGGGGCAGGATACAGGATATTTCTGTATACTACTTACAAGAGTCTCATGTTTTAAGACCTCAGGAGCCGGCTGCTCCCCACATAGGACACTGTGAGTCAGTTTGTGTTTATACATATTTCTTGTGCGTTCATCTCTTTTAGTCTTTGCAGCTGATCTGATCTGGCTATGACCTCTGCCTGAGACTCATCGTGTCGTTGCTGTCAGACCTTAAAACTGCTTCTTCCTGGGCTGCTTTCACCTCCACCTCCTGTGTTCCTCAGAGTCCAGTCCAGGATATGAGATCCTCATAAGTTCAAATCCATCCAGCTCTTCCAACGAAGATTCAATTTTATTTATATAGCGCCATATCATAACAAAGTTATCTCAAGGCACTTTTTTCATATAGAGCAGGTCAAGACCAACTCTTATATTTACAAAGACCAACCAGTTCCCACCATGAGGAAGCACTAGGAGACAGTGGCAAGAAAAACTCCCTTTTAACAAGTAGAAACCTCGAGCAGAACCAGGCTCAAGGTGGGCGATCACCTGCCTCGACTGGTTGGGTTGAAGATCTAACTCTGTAGTCACCAAAGTCATCGCTAGATCTTCACCACCACTCCTATCTAGACTCTATTGGTATATATTTCTTCATGAGTTTACATCCCATGAACGCAATAGATTCACAATAAAGACTAATTGCCAGACTCGTTCTATCCCTGATGATTTCAATAATTTCATCAATTTAATAAATATGAATATTTATATGAATATTTGAATAGTTTTTTTCTTAATGAAAAGTAAATAGAGGTGAGTTGAGTGAGCAATTGATGGCTCAAAATCTTATTTCAGTGATGTTTACATCTTATGTTGTGCAGCATCTCTGCTGCTGTGCTTGATATTGGAGTTGTTTTCCCACCAATTCAGCCAATTTAAACACAGGGTTTTTGAACAGTGTTTGGTGGACCTCTCTCTCTCTCTCTCTCTCTCTCTCTCTCTCTCTCTCTCTCTCTCGCTGTGTTCTCTATGCTGTCTGTGTTGGTGAGTGAATCAAAAATTCTTTAAAATTCTGAACTTTCACTCAGATACCAGCTATTTGCTTTTTATTTTGTGTTTTGGAATGACAAACACCTCCCACAATCATTCCATCATATCTTAAAGCTACACAAATATCTCAACATTATCTGCCTTTGAGCTATTTGCCACGGTGTTGACAAAACATCTGTATGAACTGGGTTTGCTTGGGACCAGGCAGATTGTTGTTTTTCCTTATTAGGTCAAGTAGATGTAGCATAAGATGCCCAAGAAATTGTAGAATTGTCCCCCCTTTTGCCCGTTTTAGGTCATTCAGCCACAATCAAAATGTTTTTCAATGGATTTTCTGAGACAATTTATTTTTAAATATTTAAATACCAAAATAATCATCCCTTAGGGGAAGCATACGCCATTCAACACATTCATTTCAACTTAAAACTTGATTTCAACGCATCATCAGTCATTTTAAGCACCTTTTTTCTTTTAATTCCCCTTTAAAAATCATCATATATTTGTCGGTTTGCTTCGTTGAACAATCGGTGGTACTCATTAAGCTTCAGTGATTCTTCAGACCAACAACACACATCTATTATTATTATCTGTTCTGTCGGATCATGTGTTACTCAATGACTTTTCCTCGCACAGCGGATAAAAGACCAGATGTTGTGACGGTCTCTTAGAAAATCCTTCATCTGCCACTAAAAAAAACCCCTCAGTAAGTGCAACCAAACACAAAGAAATGAGGTCACTAAGCTGGGTTAACATACATTACATTTTCAGGTAGGCACAAAGTCAGAGAAATAAGCCTTCACATAACACCAGTATGACCAGTTTGACCATCCATTCTGAAAGAATTAAGGCGTACCTAATGGTGTTTTAAGACCTTATTAAATACGAGCTATAGCTGAAATAGCTCAATACTAGAATAATAATAAGAACCATAGTAACATTACGCAAGATCTGCAGATAGTATTTTGTCATGTAATGCCATGGCTGTTGGTTTTCTACAAATAAAACTAAAGTTTATAACCAAGCCCACTTTTCCTTTCGGCCCTATTTCACATTTTGTTCCCTCGAGACTTCCCTCCAGTTTAAACAGCTACAAGAAAATCCACATTTGCATGATTAATAAGTTACATTTTTATACATACACACATACAGAGGGGAGCTTGGAAGTTGCTTGGCACATTCTCATGCTTGACCAACCTCCTACAATCTAAATAACTATACAAGACACAGTAAAACAGGTCTTCTCACACCAATGTTTTCCCTGTTCAGTCATGAGGCTTCAGCATGTACAGGAGATGAAACAGGAGCCTGAACGGCCACGATTAACACTTGTCTGCATAATCATCCTGCAAAAGGAGGGCATACACAACCCAATGCACTAAGTAACATGGAACAGTTCAGCTGTACATACAGTATCTTCACATACTGATAATGTTTAGATTCATAATTTAATCTGTATATACTGTATCTTAATATGCTGGTACCAGGTATTCACAGTGACTCTAAAATAAAATTACAAGAGGAAGTTTGTACAAGAAAGAAGAGAGTCCGAGTGACTGGCGAACGTTTGGCATCCCTTTTTGTCGGAGTTTAGAGTTTGTGGTTGGAGTTTAGTTTGTGGTCGAGTCAGTTCTGTTGGATTTCGGTGGGATTCAGGAAAGCTGCCTGGGCTTTCTTAATTTTGTTGGCACTGAGGAGAAGCAGTCCGCCTCCTCTGAACACACGTTTGTTATTGGCGCCATGAGCAGTGGACACAAAAAGGTGAGGTAAGGTGGTGTCAGGGGGATGAGATCTTATCCACCTTCTTATGTTGAGCAAGACATAACCCTGTGCAGGTTAAGTAAAGTACAGCATGTGCCCTGTCCAGTGCTGATTTTACAAAAAATTTAAAACAAAAAGTGCAAGAACGACACAGAAACACACACAAACACACATCAGGGTGGAATGGTAAGATTTCACCTACTGACCTTACCGCTACCACTCATAAGCCATACTAAACAATTACCCAAAATAGTCACTGTAGACATCCGTCAAACACAAAACATATTTAAATACAATATTCTGTATTTCACTATTAGTTCAAGGTGTTTTATTCAGACACCTAAAGCTATTTTGCCAGCTGAAAGAAAAGCTGCCTTTTGGCGATTTGTGGTTCAGGCCAGCAGGAGGAGATCTTCTACAGTATGGCTGCTACAATAGTGAGGTTAGAAGAAAACAGCTACAGGCAATCATGGAAGGAAGCTGAAGCAGTTCTTTCCTGCCATTATCTGTGTCTTCAGGAGAGATATGACCCTTTTCAGTATCACTTGAATATTGTTTTCATACTTCCAGGATGAACAAGCATACTTTTTATGGGACATTTCCAGTTTGTGTCCTTTTCATTTATGTTTTATTTTTATTTTTATCGTCTCTCCCTAAAAACTTGAGAATTTCTTAAATACAGTACTACTGAGAAGTGAAGAGGGCAGAGAATGATGTTCTTATGTAACTGAGCTTCCTCTGAGGCGAGTCAGTTAGCATCATTACGTCTTTTGAAGTAGAAGGCCGCCTGCAGGCTCGTCATTGTCATGTTCCCTTTTTTTTTCTTGTTGTGTTTTGTTTCAAGGCCATCCACACTATCAGCGCCAGGCAGAACCACACTCACACATTGCAACTACACAGTCTGGCAGAGAGGAGAGCAATACTACTGTTCACATATATTATTGGTGCTATATATATACACTTTTGGTCATTTCAGATAAGACACCACCAAACATGCTATACAGTGTCTCTCAGTCTTAATTGCCACTTTTTTATGCAAGTGCTATTCAGCCCAGCTTGTCAAGTATTTGAAGCAAGGTACAGTAAGAGATGCACACATACAGACACACACACACGCACACACATACACACACACACACACGTGTGCGGCACACATCCGCACATACTGTATCATATACACCAGGAGAAGCACTCTGGCATAGCACACCAAAGCAGCAGCGTCAGAGCTGCACATTGGTCCATCTATGAAAGTCATGTGATGTTGAAAACGTCGTTTTTTTTTCTTTTTCATTTGATTTGCATACTCCCCCACCAACAGGCAGGTCCAGGATTCAGGATTGAGACTGTGGTAGTACACAGATTGAAGTGAATACGTGTCTGCTTTGCAAATATGCATGAACAAAATAAGTATACTGAGCGTACAAGCACGTTGTACGGCTTCTATCTGATCTGTGTGTTTGTGCTTGCAGTGGTGGAGCTAACAGGGCTTGTTGACGTTGCACAGCAGCTCGGTGACTTTGATGAGGCGAGCCACTGTGCTCTGCGACTCCTCCTGCAGCCGCTGGTTGTTCTGCCTGAGGCTCTGCACCTCGGCCTGCAGCACCGCCTTATCCTCTTTCTCCTGAAAGACATCGGCACACAACAAAACAAAAGCCGTCGCTCAGATCGCTGTGGCAGGAACGGGAGAGGAGCGACAGGTACAGCGGTGGCTTTAAGGAAACTAGTGGGCACACATAAACACAGAGCTTGAAATAAAACAACACAAACAGTGTAGAGAAGCACATCTCACTGCAGTGGGGGAAAAAAACAATTAACCACTGAACTGATCATTTCTTTGACAGAAAACGACCTCAGTGCTTTGGAGTTTTAGGCTGCTGGTCAGACTGACTAAGCAACTAATTACCTATAATGTGTATACGGCCGCAATTAATGATTATTTCAAATAATCTAACAATTATTTTTCAATTAATTGTTTAGTGAAAAATGAGTCAAAGGTGACATCTTTAAATCGCTTGTTCTGTCCGACCAACAGACTAAAACCCAAAGATATTAAATTTACTGTCAAATAAAGTCAAATATTTAGAGGCTGGAACCAGAGAATGTTTCATTTTTGCTTCATAAATGACAAAGTCGATTAATTAAAATTGATGCTGTTTAATTTTCTATTGATCAACTAATCAGCTACTTTTTTCAGCATTAAATGGGTATTTTATCATTATTCTTGAGTTCATAGGCTAAATGTATTTGTTGATTAGAAAGATTTTCCAGAGATGAATCAATAATGAAAATAGTACAATTGCAGTCCCGATCAAGGACTTAAAAATAAATAGAAAACGTTCCATGTAATTGGTTATGAATAATATGTTTATATAATATTTTGTACACACAGAGACACATACACTAGTGACCATAGATTCTCAACACAAGGTCCACATGTCTGCTGTTGACTGACTAACTCCATCCGCTGAGGAAGGCCAGGAGATGTGGTTAAAAGCTTTGGAAACAAAGGTGGACTTTGTGTTGAAAATCACTTTTTGTCAGGCGACTGAGAAGATCAGCCTTTGAATACATCATATTTTGACATCAACACGAAAAATAAACATAGCAACACAGAATTACTTTTAGAAGAAATGTGCAGAAGAAAGTGCTCGACGATACTGACAACAGCATTAAAGGAGTGACACTGGAATATTCAGAAAATCTGAAAATGCTACTGTACAAATTTATGAATAAATAAATGTGAATGTTTGTATTTTAATGCCTTTACATTGAGTCATCTGTGACTTGAAATGGGTGAATGGATGGGATAATTTGTACAAGTAAACGAAAGGAGACATAGGAAAATACAAATCATCTCGCTCCAGTGACAGAAGCGGATCAATTTAAATACTTTTTCCCTACCTGCCGCCTTTCGCCTGGGGCTCAATGAAAATATTATTACAGAAAAAACATTCATGGAAGTCAAAGCACCTTTTGCAGGTCATCCTGCAGCTTCCTCAGCATGGCCTCCAGCTGTGATACCTTCTCTTCTAGGTGGCCTGGAGAGTCACTGCAACAAAGAGAAGCAGTGATACTTCATCAAAATTTGAAAATACCTAAATAGAAACTAAAGTATCAGAATGGTTCACCAAGATGATTGTGTTCACGGGTATCTGCATGTGTTTCATACAGTGGAAAGGTTTTCTTTTTTTCTTTTGTAAGAAAAAGTTTATCTCCTGTAATAACACCTCCCTTCATCTCATGCAGAGTGAACTTTGCTTGATTGGTCGTGGAGCTGCTTGTCACCACGGCAGCCTCAGAGCTCAAGACATTGTCCCTGCTGCCTTTAATACTCAGAGTTCAATTCACAGTAATTGCAACGCCTGACAAGCAGACCCATTCTGAGTGAGTATAGTCATTTCACTGCAGTCCTGAGTACTGACTACACCCTACAGAGCGAAGAATACGCTGTCTCCTGGTGATATGAAAAGTGCAATAAAGCTTTTAAAGTAGAGAAAATGACATTATCATCAAATGATTTAGGCCTATTAGTGTATCTTTATGTTTAACGATTAATAATATATTAGATTTGTTTTGTTTGATTTAAAGCTAATTTGGGCAGGTTTTCCAAAAGTGTATTTGAAGACAGAATTTTCTTGGTAGAGGTTGGCAGCCTTTTATTGTAGTCAACAGATGTTACCTGATTGTTATTGTTGTGATCATTATTGCAATGTGCAAGTTAAGATACTCATAGTTCATCACCTGAACTAGTACAGTATATGGATCACACTGTACTAATGTCTTTTTAAGCATTTTACATGCTAGCTGGAGCCAAATCTAATGAAATAGTCATCAATGCTGACCTTGACAATATGTAGGTGGACATAAACTAGAGACTTAGAGACTTTAGAGACTTGGACTGAAGAGCAGCTTCACGTTGGCATATTTTCTTATTGACTCATTTTCTGTTTTGCGTTTGGCCAACAGTTCTGTGGACAGACACAGCATGGAGGAGAAAAAGAAGGCGACCAAGGAGCTGTAAAAAGTATAAAAGAAAAAATAAAATGGATTGGAGTGGGAGTTTTACAGCGAGATGACAATGACAGTGAGTCAAGCACGCTGTGTGTGTGTGTGTGTGTGTGTTTGCATGCGAATAAGTGCATCACTGAGTCAGCAAGATGGCTCTCTCTATGAGGGAGAGAAGCCATTGCATTGACTCAAACAGTTGGGTGTAGCCAATAAAGTCTAAATAACTGAGAGAGAACAAAGGAGAAAAGGGACGTGTGCAATGAAAAAGAAAACCAGAAGACTCACTATAGAGATATTGAACTGTCTGCTTCCCCCTGCATGTACTGTATAGCAACCCACCTCTCCTTTGGGTCTTTCAGCTTGCCGTCTGTCTGGTCTTGGGAGGGGTCTCCGGCTTTACGTTCTGTGATAAGGAACATTATCCACATTATTATTACAATTTGAAATAGTCACAATAATAAAAGAAGAGATGAGGCAGACAAAGATGTACACTCTCTCTTATATAAAACATGAAGTCATTTATACACTTCCTAAATCAACTTTTCTTCATATAGAGTACAGATCCCTTGCACACACATTTAAAAAAGTCATCGCTCACTTCTTTTTAATATACGTTATATGGGCAAAAGTATGTGGACATTGCTTGGTACATCTCACTCCAAAAACAATATGCTGTTATATGCTGTATCATTAAAAACGTATTACAAACCACAAATATACAACCGGGGGTGTCAACATACTTTGCAATTGGTTATTTTGCCAGTTCATCAGAAGGCAAACATTACAGTTATTTTTATACAAATATTGTTGAATCTTAAGTTTGTGAACAAAAAACTAAACACTATTATTTGACATGTATATATAGAGTAAGTGAGGTGTGCATGTATAAATAGCTCCTCACCCTCTCGTGACAAAGCCTCCAGGATGCTGCGGCAGGCGGTGGCCAGGTCAGCGATGGACTGCCACTCCTCCTCAGTCGAATCCGTCGTCTCCGAGAGAACTGAAAGAAGGAGGTTGAGACTGATCACGCCTTCTCATGAGACATATCGCAGTGTGGCAAATATTAAGTAGCCGGGACAACACAAAAGAACAGTGGGACTGCAGACCTTTGAGCAGCTGTTCTACAGTAACAAAGAGCCACCACTGGGGGATGCTGCTGTGTTAATGCTGGTCAGACTGAGGGGCAGAACATAGATGGACAATGAGGAAGTGTTGAGATGAATGTGGTATGCCTGTAGGTTTCACTGGGCTATGTTTCTGACTTTGTAAAGTCTTTTAGGCACCAGTTAAGGTGAAACTTAAGGCTGCATACAAAATGCTGTAGATTAAAGTAAAATTTATGAAAATTAGATAAATACAATTTGAAGTTTTGGGAAATTATTGAATGCAAATTTAAAATAACATTCAAAAAATGACATTCAATATGGTATAATGTTCCTTTTTAATATCTATTAAGGCCTTGAATCTCATCTTTTAGTTTAATAAGATGCGATGCATTTTATTGACCTGCTTCTTGCGAAAGAAATAATATGAAACAATCACAGGCTCCGGAGGAAGCCCCCAAGGAAAATCAGAAGACTCTGATGAGAGGATGAGCAAGTGTGCTATTTTGCGGCAGTTAAATGATGAGTCTCATAGCCTCAGTGGAGGCAGAGCAGATGGTGTAAGAGGGACTCCTTGATTTGGGGCTGCCTAAAACTTCACCCCTCCCACTACCCATCTGTCCCCCTTTTATCCCAGCCCTGGCAGGGGGCAGCAGAGCAGGGGTGATATTAGATTAGCGGAATAGGGGGCAGCGTGGATGAAAGAGGAGGGACAAAGGGGATGCAGTGGGGAGCGGAGGAAGGATAATGAAGAGAGGGCTTTAGGGCTGAAAAAATCTGGAAAAAGGAATTAAATTGGGCAGAGATGATTTGCAAACATGTGTAATTGTTCCATTTTGGCATCATTTGAGCAGCCGTGTCAGCTGTTGTCTGAGAGCTTTGTTTTGAAGCCATGATCAGGGTCAGAATATCTCAGTGTACACTTTGTCTCCTAATTCATTTTCACACTTTATTTTGTTTTTGTATTACATTATAAATATATTTTATGTATTACAACAATACATATTTCACTGTAAAAGAATAATAAAAACAATCAGCAGGAATAGGGAAGCACTTACTCTTGGTGATGGAGTTATGAAGACTTAGGGCTCGTGAATTTCTTTCAGCTCGGTCGACACACGACAGCCGGGAAGACGAGTCACTCGCCGAAGCTTTGTCATCGCCAAACTCAGCCCCCATGAACTGAAGACACAGAGATAGAGGGGAGACGACACTGTCAGAGAGGGGATGCAGTGCTGGGGAGAAGCCGCTCACATGTCCTCTCGTCTCAGTCTGTCACCTGTTCGTCCTCCAGGGGAACCTTGGGTTTGACAGCTAGGATCAGATCAGGTGTGGCGTCCCTCAGCTCGCAGACATTCTCATAGATGTGGCGGCCCCCCTTCAGCCCCACGTTGTCATACACGTGCCTGTTCAGCGGGCAGGGAGGGTGTAGTGGTGGTGGGGGGGGGGGGGGGGGGGAAACAAAAAACAAAAGT
>JAVQJL010080936.1:0-19314 GCA_036024295.1 Nannoperca obscura | reverse complement strand
TATATATATATATATATATATATATATATAAATATGACCCAACTATTAAAATTAAGTTCTTTGGCACAGGCAATACTTGTATAAATATATAAATTAATTTGTGTTTTTTTGTAGGATTTGTTGACCATATGAAATTAACCAGCCTTATCCCACAGGAAGTGCTTCAACTATATTTGTAAGTCGCCCATCTCACTTGCATCTGATGAAAAATATACTTTAATCAATACAGCTGTCTACTGTGTATGCTGAACGCATCCTGTGCAGACACCGACGGAGCACAGAAGCTGCTGTTGCTCACGCTACACCTCCTCTGTAGACACGGCGTGAGAAACATATTTGTTCTTATTAAATCCCAAATCTTTACAAATGATAAATAGTATGGATCTCAGAGCTGAGGTAGGTTGGTTGTGACATTTATCTTCACTGATTTGCTACTTAAGTAACAATTTGAGCAGGTCTGATAAATACCAGTTCCATGTACCACCATGCTTTGTGATTTTTCTAGAGAAAAACAAATGTCAATAAGTGTGTATGTGTACCTGTGTATGCATACTGCACCAGGACCCACAGTGCATCAGGGTCTACTCCCTCCATCTTCACCTCGTCCTGCTTGGCCTCCCTAACATCACTGGTGAACATGGCTGCAAAGTAGTCCGACACAGATGAGAGGACCAGTCTGTGAGGGGAGGGAGAGCCAGGCATAAATCACAGAGGATGGACAGCTGTAATGGAGGAACGGAAGGCTTTGACCTTGCTGACAGGACAGGAGTCTGTCCGATTGACAGGGAAAGAATGAAGAACAGACAGGGAAAGGCCAGCATAGAACTAAGAACACAACCAGACAACGCACAGCATTATCATCCTGTAAATATATCACAGAGTACATACACACATTCAAGTCACATTAAAGGCATAAGAATGCTCCAAATCAAGTGCTTGTAGGGTGATCGAACAGTTTCTGAAACCCCCTTTCCTTTGCCCCCCCAACATCGGAACTGGGAGGTCTGTGCCCAACAAATGACGTGATGAGGTGAGAAAGAAACTAAGAAGGAAAAAAAAACTTTCTGTCACTTTTGTGTGAACAAATCAGTACTATGAAAACCTTTCAGGATAGACTGTCTCTGTGATGTTATGCGGAAATTTAAACGATTATCACTCTATGATGGCCGGCTTTTCACCCTGCCTTTGAGTGGGTGAAAGTTTATGAAGTTCTCTTCCAGCATACCCCACTTAAGTTATTAATGACCTGTTGGTGTCAGATTTAAAAGTGGTCTGCAAATTGCCAATTTTAATACATAAAAAACTCAACAGCTTAAAAAGCACTTGGTGGTACTACTATGGTATAAAGATCTGACACATATGCACTCCAGACAGGATTAAGATCATTCATTAGTGGATGTAACATTAAATATTAAATCACCTGATTTTCCCTAAAGAAAAAAACCCCTTCATGTAAACTCTTCTCTCTGAAGAGATGTTATTAGAGTTGGAAGAAAAACTGTGCAAACAAAAGCCTGGAATGGGCCTAAGGCATCTCCAGATGTTTGTGCATAGTGAGCATATAGAGGATAAAGAGCTTCATGTCCTCAGACGTTTAAATGCTTGATAGTCAAACTGCAGTGGAGCAAGTTTTCCCTCAACAGCAGTAAGTTTTTCATATCTAATATACATTTTTTACAACTTGTGACATAAGGGAGACTGACCATTATCACACAGCGGTAACACATCTGCTGGCTTTATTCAATGTTGCAACCTGAAACCAGTGATCATCTTAACCTAGTGATATTCTCTGAAAACAACATGAGGCAAAAGAATAGGAAAATAATAATAACATTAGGCTGCCCAAAAGTCAGTGCTGTACTATGTTACTATGTTACTTTGTTTCCTATACTTCATGCAGTTTTTTTCTATTCTCTACATTTTCAATTCTTTAGTTAAACATGGCTTGTTGTTACAAAAAAAGACTATCTTTCTACACAGAAGCGTCCCCACAAAACAATATAAAAAGACACAAGCCCAGTTCTGGCATGCACTATAAAAGACATGCCAATCCGTGCAGTCAGAGAGGAGATTATTCAATTTGCATATGTCGATCACAGCAGCAGAGCTCATGGTCGAGAAGGGAAAGAAAGAGGGAGAGAGGAATATGCTTACAGTAAGGTCAATGTAAAATTTAGAGGCGAGAGAGTCTGGCAAAGAAGATATATGACATAATGGAGAGCGAGCCAGATGAAGGACAGAGAGGAATTATTTTAAGGTCACTTGTAAAAAGATTGTTAATTATTTCCCCACCACAATCCATTATCCTTTTATGTAACTGTGAAGTTAAACACACACACTCACAAACAAAAACATCAAGGTATTCAAAAAGTAACATCAAGTATTTCATCGTTTAATATTTCATGAGCAGTAGGTTTAATTTTTTACTCTTGGAGATGTCTTTGTAAATTAGTTGGTGGTGACATATACAGCAGTCCACCAGATCTCTGCAGGGATCAGTATTTCTAATGTTACAACGACTGTAGAGTGTGTTTGTGTGCCCTTGTGTGTGTTGTTTGACTTCATAGTCAACAGACTTGTGTATGTGTATGTATTATGCACGTGTATAATCTCATTACTGAGTGTGACACTGGGACCTTGACAGATAGCCTGAAGCCGAGAAGAGCAGTGCGTGTATGTGTGTGTATGTGTGTGTATGTTTTACAGACAGATGTCAAAATACACTAAAGTCAGCAGGAAGTTGTTCACCCAGTATTCCAGTCAGGTATCTCTTTTTTATCTCTCTCCCTCTGACTGACACACACACACACATCATTTTTACTCCTTAAAATGTGGGACTTGCAGCGAGCAACACAGGCTATATACAGCGCCTGGCTAATTTACACATATGCACCGTGCTGAAGACAGAGACATGGCAGGCAGTATGTCACACTGTAATGGGAAAAGCAGAAAGTAGACAAATGCAAGAGTGAGGAGAGCAGGAAACAGATGAGTTGGACTCAGGAAAGGAGGGCGAGAGCTGGAAACTGAACTGTGTGTCTGTGTTTGAGTGTGGATGTACTGCTTGGTGCAGAGATACAGTAGTGGGAAAACAGAGAAGGGAAAACAACAGGAGGGCTGGTAGGAGAGACCCACTCAACTGTTACGATTGGTGTGGCTCTAGGGATGGCAATGTGTCAGTCGGTCACCACTTTTTTCCAGACCGAAATATCTAACTACTGGATGGCCATCATATTTAGGACATACATTCATGTTTTCCCAGAGAATGTTTCCTATTGACTTTGGTGATGCCCTGACTTTTCCTTTAGAGCCACCATGAGGTTCACATTTGTGGTTTTGAGTGAAATGTCTCAACATCTATTGGATGGATTACCATTAAATGTGATACAGACATCCATTGTCTGTTCAGGAATTGTAATAACTTATTCGTTAACTTTCCATATAGGACCATCATCTGGTCTATGTTTGTAATTTGTTCAGTACTTTGGTTTCTGATCAAATACCTGCAAAACTTACAACATTTCCATCAAACTCAGCTGTAGTTTTGTTTAGTGCTAATTAGCAAATGTTAGAAGGCTTACATGCTAAACTAAGACTGTGATTATACCTGCTATCATGTTAGCATTGTCATTGTGCACATGTTAGCATGCTGACATTAGCATTTAGCTCAAAAGACTACCTACTGTAATCCTCAAGAGACGCTAGCATGGCTCTACACTCTCAGTCTTGTTGTACTAAGAACAAACAAGAACCATAGAATGCACATAATGAGCCCCAGATGCAAACCTATTGATCTACAATAATGGTACACGAATGTTTCTGAACTAAAGGTATGCCTATTAAAAATAGCACTCTTACAGAGGTGTCCAGATGGGGGTAGAAAAATGGATTTGCAAGATACTTTCTTTCTGTAGGGTACAGCCCCAGAGACACAATGTATAATTGTGCCCTATTTTTTAAAGCACATATAGAGCTTGAGTGTTGCTCAAAGTGCACTGTTTGCAACAAACTTCACGGGAAATATGTAACTATATACAGTACAAGTGGTCTATTCAGCATGTAAGGTGCATTTGTTTGTGTGTATGTGTAAGACAGAAAGGCAGAGAAAGAGGGTGTATGTTTTGTTCCAAGAAAAGCTCTTTTATCCTACACATACAATAAATCAATTGAATACAAAACAACCACTTTCAAACACAGATGTCTTACTCCCACCCCCTTGTTGGCACAAACACACAAACACAACTTCAGATGCCGAAACACTCTTTAACATACAACATTAGGATTCTAATACAGAAGGGTCTTTTGTTTGTCACCATCTGTGCCTGGAGGACTAAATCAAATGAGGCAGAAGAGGAAGGCAGGGAGGGAAAAGGAGTCTTTCTGCTGGTGGAGGACCGCTCTTCTATCTCATCCTTGTGCAAATGGACCCTGCTGCTGCACCAGTGGCCGCATGCCCAGACAGCAACAGAGACAGAGGAGTGTAGTGGGGACTATAAGGTGGGTAACAGGCATGTGTGTGTATGATTCAGAGGCTCAGTTGACTATGTGTGGTACAGAGACACTATAAAAAAATAAAAGGGCCTTTTATGAGCATGACTGTGGTTCTGCTGTGTGTGTGAAAGATTCTTTCCCAACAGTGTCCTGTGTGACGTATTGTCATCATGTCTGTGTCCAAGTGTGTTTCAATTAATCGTAAAGCTTCTCTATATAGTATAATATAAATGTTAATATAAATGTTGTTTATGTATAAATCTTGATGTACAAGTATATGGATTTAGAGCTGCATCTAATAACAATTTTTATTATCCAATTATTCTGATCGATTGATTTATGGTTTTGTCTGTAAAATGTCATAAAATAGTGAGAAATTGACAGCTTTTCTCTGTTTTATATAATTGTACATTGAATATCTACGGGTTTTGTACTGTTGGTCAGACAAAACATGTAATTTGAAGACATCACTCTGGCTCTGGGAAATTGGGAATGTGGGAATGTTTCACAATTTCTGACTATTTTTGGCCCAAACAATTAATCAATGAATCAAAATAACTATTAATAATGAAAAGAACCATTCGTTGCAGCACTAATGACGTACATCTATTCAAGGTCATAATCTCTTTGCTCCTCCTACCTGTGTGCAGGTATCCGCCTATCTCCAGCCACCAGTGTGACATCACACAGCTGTCGGGACCTCAGGTAGCCCTCCATCTTGCGGAAGGTGACGTCGGCGTGGGACAGAGCGGTGAACATACACTCCTCTGGAAACGCACATGGCTCCATCGACACGCATGAGGACAGTGTGGCGCTGCTGTTAGACGTCCTGTGCCCACATAGTGACACACACGCACACACACACACACGAACAAACAGACACAAAGAGAAGGAGACAGAGGCTTTGAGTGCATGTGTTGATGCTGATTCTCTTTTGTTCAAGACAAAGAGACAGATGTGTGGAGAGAGCTACGACAGCTGCTCTGTGTCTTCCATGAGCCATCTCCCTCACACGTATTTGCTCTCTCTCCTTCACTTTTCAACAGGGTTACTGTATGTCGCTAGAAGCAGACAAAAGCTCTTTAATGGTCCAATTACTAGGAGTAAATGGCCAGATAAATTTAGCCCACTTAAAAGAGAAGCTGCCAATTAAATAGCTGTGGGAGCTGAGCCCATAGGATAGTCAGTAATTTACTCTGCTCCCTAATGGCAGCCAGTTTCCTTGTATCTATACCAACAACGGGAAATGAAGCAGGGTTTGGGACAGGATGGCTTCAACATTTGATTCGCTATTCACTGGTGGAAATGTTGAAGCCCAGGGCTGTTATGTTATATTCTTCCAGTCTGAGCTGAAGAGGTGTGTGTGTGTATGTGTGTGTGTGCGAGTTGGTGAGTGCATGCGTGTTTATCAAAGATAAGCACCGAAGTATAGCTACCCTGTGAATCATCAGTCATCATGGCTCCCAAACCAGCATTTAATTTATGAGAGCCAGAGCAGTACCTCCATTTTTTATTTAATAGCAGAAGTGGCAGGACTGGCCCTACAGCACAAAGAGATAAGAAATGAACTGATACTCCAAGGATGAATCACGTCGACTCTACAGTTAAAGAGAAATCACACTCTTTTAGGGATGTGGCAGTGTGTGTATGTGTGTGTGTTTGTGACAGAAACTGTCCTAAATCACAATTTTCCACACGCATATTCTCTAAGGACTAAACAGAGAGAAAGCAATTCTGGGAAGTACACTGGAAAATGTGGCTTGTATATACAACATGATTTTTAATGTAAAGACTAAATCATCTTAAACAGGATTATAAATCAGAAATCTTTGTATCTGTGCATCTATAGTGTGTCCCTCTTTCTGGTCTGTGTGGTACAGAAATGCTTTTCTGGTCCAGGTCCTATTAGTGCTTAGCAGCATCTGGTAGTTGCTTGCCATTTTCTCTGAACCACATTCTCTATACATGTTCGCACTTTAGTTATGTAATGTTGTCATTCTGTTTCTCTAGAATGAATCAGGTTTGTGTGTACTGCTGCTGATGTGCAGGAGTCATCTTCCCTCTGCTCTCTATTCCTCTATATCCATCTCCCGCCCTCACTTTTATATCTTAAACTAATCCATCACTCACTTCATTCCACCTCATCCCAACATCCATCTTTGCCTCAGTTTTCTCTCTTTCCTATCCTATTCTAAATCCCCACGGAGGCCTTTTGGCGAGCATTCCTGTCCTCTTGTTCGAGTGTGCGTGCATGCGTGTGAGTGTGTATGTAGACGAATAGTGTGGCTAAATGCTAAATGCTGCCAGAGGAGATGGCTTTGAAGTGGGGGAACGCTGCCTTCCAGTCCCCTTAATTGAGCCTGGCAGGCACTCAACATGGACAGAGAGAGAAACAGAGAGTGTCTGGGGCGAATCAACATCATGCAGCCAGATTTTTTAAACCGCTGCACCAGCCAAGGACACTCACACAACAGTCATACAGTGTCTCTCTCTCTCTCTGCCTCTCTCTCCTACACTCATTTGCACACACACTGCCCTGTGATTAACTATCTGGCCTGATTAGCCTGCAACAGCTAATGCAAATGAAACTTAGTTCTGTACGCTGATATACGACATGACCATACAGTGACTGTGCCTGCATGGCCACGTTACACCTTCCGTGACACACATACAAATGCTTATGTTTCCTCAACACATTGGCGAGGAAAAAAGAAAAGAGGGCAAATTAATGGACAAGGGTGAGCATAGATGAACACGGGACAGAGGGCGAGAGAGAGAGAGTGAGTAAGGGAGACATACCAGGATTAAGGAATGGAGGGGTGGGGGGAGCTGGGTGGGGTGAGAAAGTAAAAAGAAGAGGAGATCAGTGGAGTTGAGGCGAGCCTTCAGCCACTCTGCGAATCTGTATGCATCCCCTTCCATGTCCCCATTTGGGATTCTGCCACTTGTGTTCTTGGAGTATCATACTGTACACAGGAGCTCTCAGAGGGACTGAGATGAATAGCACACGGACAGACACACACATATAAAGCACAAGACATACATGCACAGAGCTGCATGTGTATGCTGCAGAAACTAATCTCTGCGTTGGTATGGCAACCATAACATGTGCAGGGACATGGCTATATCCATACACATGCACAATACATACTAAAAATCTATTCAGGTTCACATCATTATTGAGTCTTTGCCTCTGCTAATGAGGCTGGTGTGTGTCTACTATTGTGTGCATTACTATTAAGCAGAAGTCATTTTCTGTGTAAGCGCTTCCAGACTCCCATCATCACTGAATTTATAACATCAGGCCCTGCATAAAAATAGATATTTTTAAAACCATATCTCTGTCTCACACACAAACACTACACATTTGCGGTGAAAACAAATCAGGGCGCAGAGTGAGAGAGCATCATTAATCGATTAAAAAAAGATACAACTGCGTGTGCTCCCACTAAAAGCTGTTTTAAACTGCGAGTGTGTGTTGGTGTGCGTGTCCCTATGAATCATTTATATTTTCTGATGTGTGTCTTGGGAACAGAGTATGATAGGGAGCTTTCAGATATATCATTACGCCAGTATAGTAAATGCACATAAGCAGACGCACTCACTGTCTGTATCTCTCCCTTTACTTCATCACATTTACTGCTGCATCATAATAAAAACATAAATCTGGGAGTCTGTGCAGATGCGCTTAAGAAGAGTTATGATGCCCTAATTGCTTTGTTTTGCTGTCTCCATGGCAACTATTAATTAAATGCCTTCTCACACCAACACAGCTGGATGGCCACACCAATGCAACACACTCTGTCATGCATGTACACACAAACATGCAGAGCCACTGAGGATTGTGGGTAAAAGCTGGAGAATCAGTTGCTGAAAACAAAACAATGTAAATGTCAAGTGCAGTATGTGGCAACATGTTGAGCTCAGCCCTGGACTCATATTGTTAATTTGACTGAAAATCCCAAATTCACAAGAGTGTGCATTTGTTTGTTTGTGTTTGTTTCTTCTAACAGAGCCTGTTTATTATGGGGTTGAGAGGAGAAATCAGTGGACCACATGCTGTCCCAAAGGTATTCAGCCAACATTTTCTCTCTCCCTGTTTCTGTGCATCTGTATGTAATGAGTGGCCCTCCACTACTGCAAACTGACTGAGTGAATCTCCAATTTACTTAGTCTATACATTCAGTAGGAGCACATTCACATTTTCTACCTGCTGTGTGCACCAGTTATGATGATTATGATAGCAGGACAATGTCGAAACGAAATGCCAGTGAACTAGAACACCCTGTGGTTATATGTGAGAGGCAGAATGATTCATAACATTATAAAACACTCATTTCTGTAACTGTAAAAGCCAACTAAACCAGTGAAGCTCTTCATTTGCCCAAACTTTTTAGGAGTGTGTGTTTTATGAATTTTACAAAACAAATTACGTGACTTGATTCTTTGCTCTACGGTGGCGACTAGATCCCGAAGTGCAAACTCAACCACTCAAACCTCCACCTCCTACCTGCAGGAGCTGGAGTCAGTTTCCGGGTGGTTGTTCTCGTCGGTGCCCGACGCTGCCGGTGCCGCCGCCGCCGCCTCCTCCTCCTCAACCCCTGCATGAGCGGAGGGCTCGGGCACCAACTGGGGCACCGGAGCCTCGCCGGGGGGCTCCATGCTCGTCACCTGCCGGGAGCGACGATGAGGCGGCGGGGAGACCCACGACAGCGCCGCGGCGGAGCTCCTGCACTCTGGCTGGCTGAAGGAGCGAGGACAGGAGCTCCCCGTTGCTCCAACTGCCGCTCCCCCCGGACCGCCCCGACTCCCCGCCGGATCAGCAAACTTTCTGTTGCTGCCGTTACACAGGTTAGACCCCGCGCTGCCGCTGGCCACCAGCCCGCCGTGACTCCCCGCGCTGGTGTTGACACCGGCTGAATTCGGGTTGCTGCAGCCGCTAACTGAAGGTCCGTCTCCGGAGCTGCCGCCCGTTCTCCTCCCGGCGAAGTAGTCTCCTAGCGGCGGGGAGTGAGGCGGAGGGACCGCGGGGTGACCGAACCACCTCCATCGGATCCTGAGAATCTGCTTCACATCGAACTCCTTCCGCGAGGAAGAGCCCGAGCCGCTACTCGACATTCCAGAGGGCTCGACACGAGGAAATGGCGGGGGAGAGCCCGTGCCACTCTGCCGTCAAAGCTGCACACGGTAGCCTACTGTACGCGCGTCTCTCCTGGCAACCGCACGCCCGTCTGCCGCGACTGGAGGCAGTGAGCGGAATATAGCGGAGTATATGGACAGACATAAAGAGAGAGAGAGAGAGAGAGAGAGAGAGAGAGAGAGAGGTCTACTCATAGTTTTAACGCCAAACCAAACCTCAAACATTTGCCACAAGGACAAATTAATGTCACTTATGCCAAATAATGCAGTGCGGGCCACAGGCATTTTATTATTATCACCATCATCATTATTCTTCAGGCCAGAGAATCAATCCATTATAGCTACTTAATAGTAGGCCTAGATGGAACCCACCAGTCAATCTGTTTGGCACCATTATACAGTACTGCAGGGCAAGAGATCTCTCTCTTGTAAAATGCAGTTTTCTAAGCTGCATCCGGGAATACACAATCCAAAACTGTCCACAAATGGTTATAAAACAAAGAGGATTCTCACAGCTGAGAATGAAACCAATGAATATTTGCATTTTTGCTTGAAAAATCACCCAAACGTTTGTTAGAATAAAGTCTCCAGGGAACAAATATACGTAAATGCCAGAGTGAGAGAAGATGGAGGCTTGTGAGGCTACAGAAATCATCACATGTTAATCAAAGACTCTGAAATGTAATGAGGCGGTGGACACATCCTCTTTATCATCTTCATTTCTACCCAGTCTGGCTGTCTTCCCTCACTCCAATCAGCACCTGTCTCTCTGTAGGTCTCTGTCTCTCTTATCGCCTCCTAACATTCACGCTTTGTTCAGAAACTGGCTGCAATGAAGCTGACGTGCCAATTTGTTGTTTGAGCAGATATTGAAAACAGAAAAGAGCCAGCTTTACTTCGAATCACCACAGTGGGAGACCTGTGTGTCCTTGAAAATGAAATTTCACTTATCACATGCACACACACACACACACACACACACACACACACACACACCGCCTTATTCCTCTTTCCCTGTTTCTCCACAAACCATTGCTCTTCTCCACCCATTACAACACGTCCTTCCCATCTATCTTTCCTTCTTCTCCCTCTCTTCCCTCCATCTGCAATGCAGCAGCTATTCATAGACAATAATGATCAGTGGGAGCAGGTCCTGTGGGAGCCATCCCATCCAGGCGCCCGGAGGACCCACCAGAGCAGCAGCAGACCAGCCAGCCAGAACCTTCCTCACCTTCTACAGTAACCCCGGGATGACCACAGGATGTGCCGGAACACAGTGTGTTCTGGATGGAGTCCCGCTAACAGGAGGGGAGGGATGCTTCAGGAGCCCCACTCTAGCAAAAATCAATGAGTCAAACAGCCGAGGTCAGTTTGTGAATTACACAGATGGGAGGTGTGTTACTCATAAATTGGCCCCGCAGACTAACAGCAAGGCCCGCAGACTCATTTTTTCCACAACTAAAAGACTGAACAGAGCGGATGAATACGGCCGATTTAACTTTTACCCGCTTTTGTTTGCCAGATTCTGAGAGACACAGGGCTTTTCTTCAGTGTCAAGATGTACTGACAACTAAGCGTAGGACCACCCCGCTGCTGTATCCGATCAATACTCCAAAATCAATACATACACAAACACACACACAGGCGCAAAAACACACACGCCGACGTGAAAACAAGCAGCAGCATCATTAAAGCAACTAAATAAAGATGTGTCAAAGCAGAGGAATCAGGAACAAGACTGCACGTGGATCCAGATTACATACACATCTAGCTGTTTGGGAGGATTTAGATATTTAAGTTAAAACGCCAAGTCGATGGAACAAACTTTTTAGGCCTGGCCCCAAACAGATGGGGCACGCAGATATTCATTTGTGTACTCGTCTTGCATATTAATTCTCTAAGCATAACCTCTGCATCAGGAGGCAGGTTTGGCCACGTTCCCTGTTGCTGGATGGTAGCCACCAAACAGGAGTGGTAATGTGTTTATATCAACCTGTGATTTGGGGAAAGAGAATGGAGTTCATGTGCTGTTTCATGCTGTCTGAGTTTATGAGCCCCGGTACTAAAGGGTTATCAGGATAACTTTATACCGCTGCCTTTTCAATTTCCAACCAGAGCAGGCACAGGGAGAGTCAAATGTTCTCGGAGCCCTGCACACAACTTGAACAAAAACAAAAAAACGTAGAGCACCCAGAGAGTAAACCAATGCATTTCTGAAACACTCACGATGGAAATGCAGTCCTGTTACTGGGGGAGACTGGGAATGAGGCTCTGAGGGGTGATGAAACTGAGGAATGACGGGCCATTCAGCTCTGGTCTCCTTCAGTTGGATCTAATCAGTGGTCACTTGGCAGGAGACTCCTTGAGCCGCCTACTGTTATTGGTCTCCTGGCTGAGGTAGTCCAAGGTTATCACTCAAAACTATCTGGCACAGCTTTATGGCTCTACAGCACTCTGGACACGCACACGAAACACACACATATAAACACGGACACACACGCAAGAAAATGACACCATGAAATCCCATTCACACACTCTTCACACTCAATAATCATCCTGTTTATGTGCATTCACATAAGCACATGCAAATGGCAGCATGCAATCACATTACACACTCACATGTGCTCTATATGTGCTCAACTACACACACACACACACACACACACACACACACACAAATACACACAAATACAAATATAGAGCCAAATAAATACAGGTGGCAGTCATCTGGGGAGAGCTGTCGTAAAAGATTTTATGGGGCCAGAAAGTGAAACATTATATGTCTGGCCTGTCTGTGATGATCAGCTCATCTCTCGTGACGGATGTTCATCCTGCAATGGCCTTCTTTAAATGTCTCTTTTTCCCTCCTTTTCCTCCCCACCCGTACACTATTATCCCCAATCTCCTCCCCAACCTCAATTTCCTGCTCCCCATCCCTGCTATTATACTGTGACTGTGAATCCCTGAGGTGGAGACCTGCAGGGACGACGGTGCAAGAGCCATTGTTTCTATATAGACTCGCAGACATCAACACATCATGACTTGTGCACAAATGCCTGCATATGCCCACACACATACACACACACACACAGCTCTGAAATGAACCATTTACCCACTATACATTCTGTATGCATACACATAAAAACACAAGGACACACTTTCATTCAAGTCACGGTCCATACATCTCACACACACACACACACACACACACACACACACACACTCACTGCCTGTTTCCGTTGTGTAATCAGAGTGTTGGTTGGTACTGTAGCTGCAGGCAAGTCCGTCCTTGAGACTCAGAGCAGGCTCTGACTGGCCAAGCAAATAATTACCTCTCCACATTGACACGTGTGTGTGTGTGTGAATGTATCTGTGTTTGCAATTAATTGATCTGGAGGCACACTATTCAGTGTTATTGAACAGAAAATGAATCTCATACCAAGGCAAGAAGGCTTGCAGGGTGGAAGGACACCCAAGGTTTGAGCATGTTTAAGTGTGTGTTTACTTGTAGGTTTATCTTTGTGGGGACCAATTTCAGTTCTAGACCTTGGGAAGGAGGACATTCAAAGACTATTCAAAGGATTTAGCATTGCACTCCTATAACACTGTTGGACAGATCAACAGGATCCATGCAGCAGAACCGGAGGTAACGTAATTTTTAGTCCACACATTCTTCTTCCTTTTCAAGACCTGACACCTACACTACCCATGATGCAATTCAACCAAGGACAGTTCAGTCCACAGATTCACATGTGTTATGCTAGTACCACCTCGAGCTGCTAGCCTCTAGCAGAGATGAGGAGCGGGCTAGAGGTCTGTTAAACTCACAAGACTCTAGAGGGAGCTGCGCCAAAACTGATAAACTACCTAAATTGATGAAGTGATGTATGAAGCGCTTTGTGGCTCTAGAGTCTAGAGCCACAAAGCACTTAATACAACTGCTTTTTACATTTGAAGTAGTCCTTCACGAGACATATAAACCGACTTTGGTGTGTAAAATCGATGGAGTTCTCCTTTAAGGTTATGGGTAGGGAATGCATTATGTCATTGAGGGTCCTCACAAGTATAGAAGTACATACATGTACGTGTATGTCTAATCTGGATAAAATGCAGACCACCTTCAGCTGGTAATTTCTCTCTCATCCTCCATCACATCAGTCAATAGCAGAACCACACAGATAAAGGACGGCGTTCTCTGTGGTCTGTGTGTGTGTGTGTGTGTGTGTGTGTGTGCATGTATATGTGTGCACATTAGGCTCAATCTGCATTCAAGGTGTGTTTTAATTTCAGACAGATTATGTTGTCCCAGTTTCCCGAGAAGTAACTAATAGGAAAGATGAAAGAATGACATCAGTCCATCAACAAAATTTAGATTCCTCACTTTGCTGCTCCGCCCCCCTCTTTTCTATTTTTCATCACATTTGTGTGTTAACAGACAGAAAACATGCTGTTAGGTTCACAAGGGGGATTCAACAATCAGAGCGAACGGCCCCGCTACCCACTGAGCAGTGGAGCGGCTAGTCCATTTCTTTAATGCCTCCTTTTCTTTGCTATTCTTCTTTTGATCACCTCATGTAATAACCGCCTCTGTCCATTTACCAATGTCTCCCTCCACTTCTCTCCCATCCATTACCCTTGTCCTCTCATTTCTTTTGCTATCCTCCCTCCTTCGAGAGATGGATCTATTCTATGAGAAAGTGGTAATTAGGCGTGTCGTGTGTGCAACTAGAAGGTTTTGAATGCAGATACAGTAGTTTGTAATGAATGGAAGGAAAAGCAAGGCAGAAAAGGAGGCAGAGGGAAGAAGAAAGAAAGCTTGTGTGATCCGAGTGATGAGGACACAGCGTCCAAGGATCAAAACACCCAAACTGTCCACAATTACATCTATGTCTTGCACTGACAGAGGGAGGCACATGCACACACACACACACACACTCACACACACACACACTTTCTATCTGATCTTATATTAGAGCAGAAACCTTACATCCTGCTTCCTCTGCACTGAGCAAGACTTTGACACACTTTTACTGCCATGTTTTATTCAACGCAAATGTAGAGAGAAAAATATGTTATTGAGTGTGTGTGTGTGTGTGTGTGTGTGTGTGTGTGTAGTTAGAAATGATGTGTGCTGTGTGGAAGCATTTTGCTACCAGGTTCTGGGAGGCAGAGAATACACACATAACAAACATGCACACTCTCATACGCACACAAGGCTTTGGACTGCCCGAGTGTGAACCAAACTGTCCAATTACTTTGATCCATGCCTGTTGCTGTGGGAAGAGGAAATAGTTTCTCCCTTTGTGCCTTTTAGCACATCACCTGGGTACGCACACACACACACACACACACACAAACACGTACACACACAACATAATGGCTATGGTCTAGCTTACTAGCTCTGGTTCCTCTAATTGCCTGAGAGAGGAAAAAAGCAGGGAGGGAGAATGGAGAATGCCAAATTTAACCACATTTGTCGAGCTGTGCATCTGTTTAGCAACCCCAGAGCATGAGGAGGAGGAAGAGGGGGATGATGATGATGATGATGATGATGAGGGTAGCAGCTGAAAAGCAATGGCTTCTGGCTCTCATCCAGTCTAATCAAACTCCTTGTTATATCAGCTCCCGCCCAAACACACCCCCACATGCAGTACACATCTTTTTGGAGCAGAGGCAGCAATTGATCTGCCAGGGCCTGACATTTGGCCTTGGTGTGTGTACCTGTTCAACTCGTGACATTAAATTCTGCCGCTGCAGGACAAACAGAAGTTTATGAGCAGATGTTATGAGATTATATGACCCCCGACAAATCATATGGTGCCCTCTAGCAGCAGCAGCAGCAAACAGAACAATGGCAGTCTATCTAACAATGTCCGTGCAGCAGGGAAACAATGCTCAAACAGTTAATCCAATTGATCCCCTAAAAGTATAACACTGAACTGAAAGTTATACTGCTAAAGAATATATATCCTTGTTGTGATAACAGCACATCCAAAATGTCCTCACTGCTACCAAGAGGAGAGAAGAAATCTCCCCTGCTGCTGGCCTCCCTTCATCTGTTACATATATATACACATATATATGTATATATATGATCTTCTCAACTGCTCCACTGACTGTGAAAGAGTTCACCGTTTACTGTCAGGTCTACTGTCATCTATTTCAATTTTAAAATCCCATCAAAAACATTCTTTTTACAAATGCTTTTAAAATAAACACAACTTCACATCACACTTCAGATAACCATATATGATATTTTTACTTTTTTTATTTTTTTATTTTTACACTGAACGATTTTTATTTTAATAATTTAAATATATTTAAAATATTTAAATATTTAAAATTTAAACTTTCTTTGATTAAGCCCAGACTTAAAACTGCATTGACAGATTTTAATGGCTATTTGGGCGCATCATATTGCAGGACTGTTTGCAAAGTTTATCTACCTATTTATCCAGCCACTTATCCAGCAGATACAGAGCAACATTTGCATATATTTAAAGTTGTGTTAATAAATGTCTTTATATGCTGCACTATATTTATCAACTAGTAATTTTGTCTACTGTTTGGTGCTGGGAAAGTAGCTTACAATGTGTTAATCAGAGCTTTTTCACTGAAAACAGCTCCCTGATGCTGCTCGCCATAATGCTGATGAGGGCAAAAGAGAGAAAACCAAAACAGTTGCAAGTCATTAAACCAAAACAGTAATGAATTCTCTCTTAGTTCATCACTACAACTGACCCCTCTTACGTAATGCATAATCATTTGATCCATTGTTAAAATAAAAATATTAATTAAAGCAGCTTTTAAGACCTTTAGTCAAAGACAGCAGAAGAGAAAGATTCAAATTACTGCCATAGTACAAAGAGATGGTGCAATTATATTTTATGGAACAGCAGTGTAGAGTTATGCTAAATAGGTGCTGGTTTATAGATTCAAAAGACAGAGACAGATAAGAAAGTACACTAATAACCTACCCACTTCTTTTCTGTAGTCAGAATTTCTCACAGCAAGAATCCCAAATTTACATAAATTACACATCTGTGTGCAAAATGATACAAACAATCATTAAACCTCCTGTTTGTGTGTGTGTGTTTGTGTGTGCATGAGGGTTGTTTGCAGCTCTTAAAATTGCTGAGGCATGACGTTTGCAGCTGCACACAACAGGAGTTAATACACATCATGAATTATTGATGGATATGAAAACAACTCTATTTTTCCTTTCTGTACTCTCTGTCTTGGTTTGTAACTGTCTCCTCATCCTCTCTCTCTCTTTCCTTATTTCCGCCCTCACCCATTTGGCAGTTTAACAGCTTTCTAATAACAGCAACACTCAACTGGTCCCTCTTTTGTGTAGTTTGCAACCACAAACACATACCACACTCACACACACACACACACACACACACACACACACACACACACACACACACACGCACACATACCTGAAAATTGTCTCTATTCTTAAGAATAAAGCGGGTGTGTGTATTTGCTTCTGCCTGATGCACTCGGGATTCCTTGCAGGGCAGGTGGCAGGTGGAGTATAGCAAAGTGCTTGCTGTGCAATTCATCAGCGCTCTCCCTCTGTCACTCCTCTCCCTCTTTCCCTTCCTCTCTAATGCTCCACAGTCCTTTTTCCATTTCCCCACTGACATTCTTTCTCAATTTCTGTCCTTTTCTACAAACCACATTTGTCTCTGTGGTATTTTCCCTTTCTGCTTTTTCACCCATGCTACATCCTGTTCACTCTCTTCCTAAATGGGCTGAGTGTTGAGGGAGGAGAGGAAGTAGAAAACATGAGAGAAAGAGAGAGAGAGAGAGAGAGAGAGAGAGAGAGAGAGAGGGAGCATGTCTGGCCAAATAAAGAGCAGGCCTTAATAATTTACTCTGACCTGCAGTTACATGCCAATCACAGCCTGTCGCTCTCATAGAAATGAGAGAGTGTCACAAATAATGAGTGATGGGACAATGACACAGCGAGAGAGAGAGAGAGAGAGCGGGGGGGGGAGAGAAAGAGAAGCTGCTATGTTGGTAGCAACAGTCCCTTGATACAGTGATGAATTATTTGAGGCAATATGGTCTAAAAGCCTTGAAACATTCACTGTAAAATGTCAAGAATAGAGAAACTGAGGCATCTGTTAAGGACAAATTGGAAAAGAATAAGAATTTCAAACAGTTAAATTTAATGACACACAGCAAACAGAGCATTTTTACATGTGAGAATTTCTCAGAAAAAAGTTAAATGTTTGTAATATGCTGAACAACTTGATTTGGAGGTCAGAGACTGTGCCAGAGTATCTTGTTCAGGAAGCCGTTTCATACAGTGGCAGAGAAAGCTTAATGCACTGCAACTTAAATCTGAATTCATTGATTTTTGGGGTCAGTTGGGGCCAGCAGAATAAGCCATAAACACAACACTGACAAATTATCACCTTATAAAGTTCTTGTGGTGAACTTGTTAGCAAACCGTTGTCTATTTACACATCCAGCAGACAGGAGTCAACATTAGGATTTATTTGGAGTGAATATTCACTCTCCCTTAAGCTCTGTTTGAGTTTCTACCAACTCCTGAGGGAAATGTCTCTGTAGCTGCTAAATACACCACTGTGTTCACCAGCCAGTCACAAATGGTCTGCTGTTTGTTGCTGGGTAGGTTGTGTACAGTGGGTTTTTAGAGCTTATTCACTGAGAACTGCTGTCCAGTGTAGCTGAAAACTGATCTGATGAGGTTTGATCTGGTGAGAGTGAACCAAAACAGTAAAGCTGGATTTATATTTGATGTGAAGGGTTAATTGAAGCTACATAGGGTGTAAGTTTGTATATTTAAATGCCCCACAGTAACTGTGTTGATTATTTCATTCACTTTGTGATACAGAGGGATGCTGGTCTACGTATGTGACACACACACACACCTGAATGTACACACAGAGTGATTGGACTGTGTTCTCTGGTTCATATTGCCCCCGGTGTGAAAGACATAGATAGTGCCGGAAAAGCATTTTTAATCTTTGCATGAGACAGCACTCTATCCAGCCAGCTCTCAGATTAGTCGGTCCAGGGAAGGTCACCTTACCCCCCACGATCATTGATCCATAAACCAATGAGACAACAGAGGGACACAGAGGGTACAGAACAGGGATGGACAGAGAGAGAAATTGAATGAGAGATGAAAGAGGAGAATTAAAAGGTGATCAATGAATGTTATAATAGCGGTCAAAGACATATTACAATTCTGGCAACTTCGGTGCCTGAATGTCAACCCAATCTCAAACAAATGAAGCCCCACAAGTAACAATCTTAAAGTAATTAGTCAGCCAGTCAACACTTAATCAATCCTGGATCAATTCCTCACTTAGTGTGAGTGTCTGAAAGTGATGCCTCTGTGTTTTATTTTGGCTGAAGAAAAAAGGAAAGAGATGGACAAGAAAACAGGCAGCGAGCATGAGGTGGCCCTCCTCTATGCACTCCCTACACACCATAATTGCTTGTATCTTTGATTACACCTTTATCATTTATTGCTGTCAGTAGTATTACGGCATTATGGCACAGGTTTTCACTAGCATAACCAGATATACACTACCGTTCAAAAGTTTGGGGTCACATTGAAATGTCCTTATTTTTGAAGGAAAAGCACTGTACTTTTCAATGAAGATGACTTTAAACTAGTCTTAACTTTAAAGAAAT
>JAVQJL010080934.1:0-17464 GCA_036024295.1 Nannoperca obscura | reverse complement strand
CATTACATTTAGGCATTTAGCAGACGCTTTTATCCAAAGCGACTTCCAAAATAAGAGCTTTACATCAAGTGCATAGAACCATGATTGAAAACAACAAGATATATTAAGTGTACCAATTATAACCTTTGAATTTGCAACACGACCAAAACTAAGGATGAAAACGCACACCCATTTTAGGTGGAAAAATTAAATAATCTCACGTATATCTTTGAGATATAACAGTCATTTGTTAAAAGCTGAAAACAAACAGATACTGACATCAAAACGTCAAAAGAGGAAAATCTTCCCACATACACAAGACACAAAACCACTGTTTTAGTCCCCAGAGGTGGATTTTAAACCAGATGATGGCAAACAAATAAAGATGTCTAAGCCTGACAACAATCCCAAGGATAAAACATAGTGTTGTGGTTAGATTGCAGCTTTAAAATACTGTAAACTCAAATGTAAAGAAAGAGGAAGGAGGGGGAGGCGGAATAGGAAATATGTTATGACTGAGAAAAGGAGGATGCAGTGTTTGTACAGCTGAGGAATCTTAACTCAGAGTCATGCAATCGCACGCACGCACGCACACACGCACGCACGCCGTCTTCTGTTAAAACCAATAAGCTCTTTGGGATCTGATTGAGAAATTCCACAGCACTCTTTCACACATACAGACAGAACCCCTCCTCTATTTTAGCACTGTTGAGCCTTTACACACACAATCAGACAAACAAACCAATTAACAAAGATTAAAATAGCGCGCACACACACACACACACACACACACACAAACTTCTTTGTCTCACACACCACTGACGACATCTGAACTTGTAGTCAGCCATCTGGAGTGAGCGCCACGACAGCGCTGAAATACAGGGCTTGTTAATGTTATTTCAAGCTGCATACACAAGTATTTCAGAGGCTACAATAGTCTGCCATAGTTGTCGGCAGCTTCTTTTTAGAGGAAATGATATAGGTACACTTGACTACATATTTTCTGGCTGAAAACGCTTTTTATAGTTCACTGAACTATGAAAAGCGGAAGTATCATGAAGAGACAAAGGAGGAGGATATAAAGAGCGGCCTGGAGTAATGTTAACATTATCAAGGCAAGGAACAGGCAGTAGAAAATAATACAAACAGCAGTTTGAAAATAGATACTGAAATAACCCCAACTTGGTGTTTAGGATACACTAATGAACAAAAATGTCCTGAGTTAGGCAAAATTAAACTGACAGATTTTCAAAGAGAGATTTGTGACTTTCCGCTAGCATTGCAAAGAAGTTGCCTTCTTTTAATAATTTTGTCGCAACCATTAAACTTTGACTTAGATATGAGACAGTATTTACAAACACAGCGGTTTTATTTTAGGTACATGTAAAAAGCCAGCTGTCTGTTTGCTTCGACTGACTCTGTGAATGCTTGTCATGTGTTTCAACACAGCTGATCGCTTTGTGCTGCAGCAGAAAGGAAGAAGAAAAAAAAGGGGGAAAAGATGCAGTTGGAATTGGTGGGAAAACTAGTTCAACTGGAGAAGAGGGGAACAGTTAAAGCGGACAGAGGTGAGAGGGTTCAAACGATTTAATTGAGAGTCTGAATACTTACAGAATAAAAGAACAGTGGAAAAAGTACATGAGTGCCAATGTGTTTGCCGCACCATCTTGGAAAACTGTATCAATGGAGAACCATGTGCTAGACAGAGGAGTGGGTTTGATCTTCACCTTTTTCAGCTTGGATTTGGCACTACACTTTATCCTTTGCCTGAGAAACACTTTACTGTATGTCTCCTGCATTCTTCCACTCACTTCTTGTGCTTCTGTTTGTCATTTAATTCCCTTTCCTGCCATTTTCCCCATGAGAATGAACTGAACAAATGTTGTTGAATGGGCTTTTAACTGTGAATTCATCTCAGAAAGATTTAATACAGCCTCCCATTTGGGAAAACTGTACACTACAAATAAAAACATGGGTTTTGCCTTCTATATGTCAGTGGGGCTAGGTTTGGGAAATGGCTGCCCATCTGTTGACTCCAATTATATCCACTCCACTATCACGTTGACCCTATCTTGTTTAGCTGCACTGGCTGATGCTAAAAGCCAGAAAATGCAGTGCTTCAGAACAATCATTAGCCACTCACGATATACTGTCATTTGACCACAAGCACGATGCAGCTCAGAAACAGTTCCTTGCTGCAAGTAATCCGTGTGCATGAGACTTTTTGTTATGACACATTACTAAGCCTGGTAACTGTGCGTGTGTGTGCTCATGTTCCAGTGAAATGAACAAAACCAGCCCCTTCCAATGTCCTCTGACATACGTGTGGAAGCTATGTTGTATGCAAGTCAGTGTCCTGTTGTAGCAATAGCCAACCATGTGCCTTCTGACCAGGAGAAGTGAACCAATCAGAACAAAGTACAATGAGGAAACGGGTTGAATGTTTGAAGACCTCACGCCCTCCAACATCTGCTGCCTATGAAATGGGGAGTAATATAATAACACCCACAAATACACACACACACACGCAGAAGAGAAGGGAATTCAAGAATCCTACCCAATTTCCCCAGAGAGAGAGCACGAGAGAGAGATTTTATCTGGGTGTGTCTAAAATCACAGACCTCCATCTGGCCTCTGCAGTTTTATAGGACAGAATTGGAGGAAAAGAAAGAGATGAGAGGCACAGAAGAAAGAAAAATATTGTGAAAGGAAGATGAAAGCTTGTCCGTGAGGCACATTAATCAAGGACTGATTGTACTTGGCTACAAACTCAACATAATACACACATTTTACAGATGCACACATGCAGCCAACTCTTTGTCGATTTTAGCATTTGCTGAACACCAAACCAAAGGATACACCCACATGTATATATATACACACACACACACACACACACATATATGTATGCATGTATGTATGTATGTGTGTGTGTGTGTGTGTATGCACATCCATATATTAAATCCAGATGAGAAAGAGCAGTTATCCACATATGTTCCATCATTACCTCACCAGGGACAGTTTACAGAGAGAGAGGGAGAGATGGAAGTGAAAATCCAGACAGATGAAGAAAGGAAAGAGAAGAGGAGAATGAATATGACAGAGAAAAACAAAGACAGACACAGGCACACAGAAAAAGACCAAAGAGGGAGGAAACAAACAAGAGAGCAGATCCCCTCTCCCTGTACAATTGAAAAGGATTTATGAACTAAAATCCTACAGTCTGAATGGGAAAATGAGAGGACTCAGCTGGAAAAATGAGAAAAAGAATGAGCAACAGCAGGGAATGGATAGAAAGAAAGGGGTAAGAGAGATGGAAGCCACTTTCCAAACTATAAAAGCACAAAAACAAGCCTATAAAGAGTTTTTACTATGGACTCTCATTTAGGTTTGTTTGCTATAGTAAGTACATTTAACATGCTGATTGTCACCAGAACGCACTCAGAAATAGAAAGAACAAACACAAACTTAAGAGGACTTGTATCAGTCATTGGTAGAGGTTGTCCAGATGGGAAAGTATTCACTCATCCGTTGCTAACTTTCTACGCTCATAACAAAAATATGATGCAGAATCTAACATGGGATCATAACAGTGAATGGGTTTTACAATCTTTAAATAGAGATAGCCCTGTTTTAACAAATGCAACAAGAATGCATGATAATAGTCTTACCTGTTATACCTGTTCCTAACTCAAACTTGACACACATGCACATACTGTATACTTTAAAACAGCCAACACAAATCTCTGTGTTAAACAACTTAATGAAACTCTCAAGTCAAACATCTTTTCACGCCCTGCCCAGTGTGCTTTGGCTTCTTCGCTCTCTCACAAATGCATAAAGAAAAGCACCAAATAACAAAGCATTTCAAGCATTTCTGGTATGTCAATAAAAAGGCTCCGGAAAAAGGTCAAAATATCCGTGTAGTGCAACAAGACTCCATGGAGGAAGATTTCTTATTCTTAACACACTACTGGTGACAAACATCCTACACTCTACAAGCTGGGTTTCAATGGGATATTTTGAATGCTCAAACTCATTTTTAATCATTTTTTAATAATAACGTGAATACTATGCTCTTGCACGAGAATATGAACCCAATTAATCAATGAAAGACTGTTGAAAGTATCAACAGTTGACTGCTTAGTACAAAAGGGGGTATGGGGTGGGGTGCAAATGGGAAAGAGAGAAGGGAAACAAAGCAGGAAAGATTAGAGTGAGAGAGGGAGACAGACAATGATGTCCATTGACAGAGGTAAGCCTATCACCTACTCAGTACACAGAGAACACATGGACAGACACACACACACACACACACAGTAGAATACAGAGAGAGCAACACGGACCAAAAATGCAAACAAAGGCACACAAACATGCCGACATACACATTAATATGCATGTTTATGTATCTCAGCCCACTCCAGAGAAGAACATAGCTACATACAATAACTCTAATGTGCTCACTAACACAGAGCTACAGTACAACAGTCATTATAGTCTCAAGACACAACTTTGCCCCACAAACACATTCAAATATGGGTTTGTTCAATTGCACTGAGATCACATGCTGCCAGAGATCCAAAGTCCATTGACACACATTACTATGGTGGACCTCCTTAAAAAACACACAGCCACATCTACAACAACAGAGATCATCTACAACAACACACAGATGCTGACACACAACATACTTTCACTACCCTCGGCTACAGCCCACCAGCACACACAACCTTACCTGTAAGTTTTCAGTTCCTTTCAGTCACTCCTGAAAGTCAGTCAACACAGACACTCGTGCAGAGTTTCAAATGCAGAGAAATACCTTGCTTGCGATGCTTTAGTCTGACAGAAAAGTTAAGGGAATACCAGCCACTTACAAACAAGAAAAAGAGCCAGGAGTGAAGAGATCAACTTTCTTCAGCAGTTCCAGCCAAACAATGAGGAGGAGAGTAGGAGGGGAGGAGGGAGAGGCGGAGTTACAGCACATTCCAGCTAAAGCACTGAGTAATGATGTCACATTCAGAAAAAAAAGGAAAAACAAGGAAGAAAGGAAACAGAGAAGTGGCGACAAAAAGCCCAGACAAGATAAACAAACCTGAATGTGGCCCAAGACACTCATACTCACACAGTACACAAACTTCTCTCTCCCTTTCACACTCACACTGTCTTACTGTCAATGCCTTTTCACATAACTGCACATAACTGAAGTCTGATATTTCTTAAGAGAAGCAATGCCAAGTTGAAGATCTCCAAGATTTTGATCTGGGACAGAGGAGAACAGGTAGATCAACAGTCGTCAGATATCTGTTTGAAATGAGGGGATGTTCCAGAAAATCCAAAGAGTGGACGTTCTCGAGAGACAGCCTGAGAGAAGGAGGTAGTAAAAGGAAAAAGATATAGCCATCATGGAGGAGGAATGGACGAAAGAGGGAGGACCAGCAGCTGAACAAAACTGTTTTAAACTAAAACAAGCAGTGGTGTGCATTTGTGACAAAAAGAAAACTTCCTTTATCTCCTTCTGCACATCCCAAACATTGACTCACACACGCACACGCACACGCTTGAATGTTTAAGGTAGGAAAAATAGACCTCACAGTCAGGTGCTAAATGTGACTCAATCACACACACTTGGTGTGTCTGTGAGTGAGTAGTCCACATTGTTTGTGGTAAGTGGGTTAAGCAGCCATTCCCAAATGCCCTACTTCTGACTGACCAGCTTCATCATGTTGAGAGGACATAGTTGTGTGTTTTCTGAGCTCCCACTGGCGAGGACAGATAGCCTGGTTGTCCATCCTGAGAGGGCTGTTGTCTACAGGTTCGTAAGTCCTGCACTTATGAAAGCTCTCCGCTTCATAGAAGCCACTGCTGATTCTCTTACACCACAACTATGAGCTTTGTCGTTTTGCAAACACTGGTGAGTCACAAGCAAGCTAGGAATTCAGAGGAGTTAGTTTGAAATCTGCGTTAATATCTCTCAACTCTTGCTGTATACGGTTTCGTTTCATTCAGAATGTCAGTTTAACCACTTTGACCACAGAAACTTGAGGCTACTTTACAGTCACTGACTGGAAAGATTTTAAGATGAGCTTGAGGAGTTATTTCACACTTGCTTAAACAAAGATTACATGCTCTCCTTTAGTGCAATATTAGTGTGTTTACATCAAGAGACACTTCTTTTTTATCTTCTTTTAAACTGGTTTAATAGAGAAAGATTTGTTGTCTGTCTGTCAGTCAGTAACAGGTAGTCACAGTAACTAACAGGTCAGTTCAAGAATGAACACTAAAAGGACTAAAACATACATAATGTATAGTTGCTTCTTTATTCTATCTTAGTCATGGTCTGAGTACATGCATGCAGATGTACAGTGTATGGTGTGTGCATAGGCCTGTGTACATGCATAATCAAAGCCTGTGACCCTCTATGAGACATTTGTACACAGCTGCCGGAAATAATCTTTAGGTAGGCACTGAATAGTGAGGCAAAAGGCACAGTCAATACTACATTCAGCAGCATAAGATAAAAGACAATCCAGGCCTAATGGATTGCTCAACCAACCATCTCAGCTGCCTCTAAATCCTCCCCGCGTACAAAAGCCTTTCTTTCCCAATGTATGTTGACTAACTCTGATGGAATTTCCAATGTAAGTGTTTGTACATCAAATCTCTAAAACCACAGACACCACTACAGATACCACTAGAATGTGTGAATTTCAAACATGAGGGTAACACAGACAAAAGCCAACAATCAAAACACTGATTTAAACTTACATTGTCGAGCTCTCTCTGGTTTCCGTACAGAGGGTGGTACTTCCTGTACTTGCCCTGGCGGTATTTGTTGGTGATGAAGCGCCGCCTCTCTTCGCTGCAGCTAGAGGGTGTCAAAGCTTCACTTGGCGGGACGTTAGCTGCCCAGAAACTGTTTACCCGTTCGTTGCCTAGCAAAAGGAACACCTGCAACACAGGTAGGATTTAGGAGAAGTGTTTATCACGTTAAGAAGGGTGGGAATCATTCTACATTGGTGCCTGCACATTTTTAATATCAGTATTGTCATTGCAATATATAATAGCACTAACACATAACACTAACCTGACATTCTACACTTCAAAGATCAACGGCAGAGCTTTTGCATTTGACTGTGTAACGTTAAACACGTATACCTAATAAACTCGCACCTACGTATAAATTAATCTGCATCTAGCTGGGTTTGAGCAGCTAAATGAATTGGTCGTGTGCAAGTAGTTCATGTCATAATTCATGTTTATTATTTTTTGCACTTTTATTCAGTCTGAAAAAACTTAAACAACCTGTTCTCATAAACCTTTAGGTAGATTTTCTGTGTGTGTATGTGTTTGTGTGTGTGTGTGTGTGTGTGTGTGTGTGTGTACCTGTATAAGCTCCTCTGTCCAGACTTTCCTGTCCATCTTCAGACTACGAACCTTTGAGATGCTAGGACCCAGTCCTCTGTGCTCTCCTAAAACACACACACACACACACACACACACACATTGTGAAGACAAATTACATTTAGACCATGTAACACCGCAGCCACTGTAATAAGGCTAATGTGATGTTTGACTTACATCCATATCACTATCATTGCAACATACAGAAGACAATAATAAAATCTATCAACATATTCTCTGTATAATTCTAATCACATTTAGAAGACCAGTATAAAAATGTAGGTACTGAAAAACATGACAACAATATCAAAAATATTTACCTTGACAAATGTGAAAACATAGATGCGCAGACCATGAAAGCAAAAATACACACAAACCTGCGCATTGTTTGCAGACCACCACACACAAGTTAATGGCAGCCCATTCCGGCTTGGGAGCCTCACAGTCGGCACAGAGACTGTTGCTAGGCTCCGCCCAGATCCGCTCTGCCACCTCGCTATTCGACAAGGCCTCACCTATGGCATCCCTCATGGCTTCCACCCACTGCTCTCGCAGCTGCTCTGACTCTGCGATGAAACTGCGGAGAGAGACAACCACGCGGCCAAGTGTTAATGCCGACATGATGGTGTCGATGACAACCACCAAGTGACAGAAATGAGAATGCCTATGTTTGCCCTGTGTGTGAGTGCATCCTCATGCTCATGAACTCACTGAGTACTGATTCTCATACTGCTCTTTTTTTTGCTAAATATACTTGAGTCAAAGACTGGAAACTATACAAACACACACACACACAGACAGATTTGTGGCTTGACACAGACCCGCATGTCTGAATCTTTCCGCTTCTCATCTACCTAACAACATGTTGGTTCTCTCCGTCTTTAAATAACACGTACACACACTTCTCAAACGACTAGAGTCGCAAAAATGAACACTTAGACCGAAACACACACTGACACACAGTCCAGCTCTTATACAAACACACAAGGCTTTTCAGATTTCCCCATCCTCTCAAGCTGAGCCCTTGCACTGCAGGCTGTGCACTGTCAGCCAAAAGACCACACACACCACATCACACATACACTTTGTGCACACACATCTCCCTCACTCTTCTTCACACAAACACACACTCATACAAAGGGCTTTTCACATTCTCTAAAGATGTCCAGCTGAGCACTCTGAGGATAGTTGAACGGTGGGAGTTCTGAGTAAAACAACATGATCTAATTTCCAATAGTCTCATAGCACCAAGACCAACTCGGCCTGACTTTCACTTACAATGAAGAATGATTACAATAAAATCCTTATGGGAAAACAAACACATTGCTAAAATGAAAAAACTAATAATCAGTCAGACTATGTACAGTAAGTACAATTTACTGTTGTACAGGATACTTACACAAGAAATATATACAAAGCACACATCCAGGTCAAGGGTTTAAATTTACTGTATACTCATTGCAGAGAGTCTGTAAGTGTTTTTGTGCACATGCAGTACCTGAATATGCGGTAAGGTGTGGTGAGATCAAAGCTACGACGATCTGTGTCCTTAACGTTTCCTACATTCATCTCAATAGATGTGATTCCCAAACCTATACGAAAGTCCTGGAAGAAAAAACGAGAATATGAAAAGCGAAACATAAATGATAGAATACACAGCAAACTAAAATTATTTATTTCAAGTATGCTCAAACTTGAGTACTGCTCATCTCTGCAATCGCACGCACGCACACACACACACACACACACACACACACACACACACACACACACACAGTCCTTACCTCTATGTTTTTGTAGAGGAACACTTTATCTGAGGCGACAACAGTATAAAGTTTGGAGCGTAACCCTCTGAGCTCTAAATACCCCTGATAGTCTGGGGTCAAAGATGAGCTCGGTCTCACGGTGCTGCGCTGAGAGCGCCCCCTGGTGCAGTCCTGCAGTACAGTCACCCAGTCGTTTCTCTCAGCTGGATGGTGGGCAAAGACATGATGAATGTTTAGTAAAATATGTACAAATGAAGATTATGAAAACTAAAGGTACATTATATATGCACATGACTTGTTACAAGCAGTAACATACATTAGTTTATATGTGTGTGCAGACACACACAGATGACCAGACAAAAAGGGACAGACCTTCACTTTCAGCCCTGAAGATAAACGTTCGGTTGTTTGTGACGACCTCAAACTTCACCTCTCCCACGCTGGTCACATTGGTGATGAAAGCAGTAGAGATGATGCCCTTAGAATACACCTCCTACAACACACAGCAACAACTATGCTGTTACAGTAAACAGATCCATCATCAACATACAGCATGCAGGAAGTGAGTGTGTGTGTATGTGTCTGTGCACGTGTGTGTGTTTGGGTGGGTAATTCAATTCAGTTTTATTTATATAGCGCCATATCATAACAAGGTTAAAACTATTTTTGCCCATAAATTTCCTCTGTCTGCATGATGACATTTCGACAGGCTGCTGTGGTGCTGACAGCTGATTCTGATGATAGTGACGGCCTAACATAAGTCACAAGTGGAGTTGGTGAGGACTTCAGTTGCGCAAGCGGGCTGCTCACGTCTCGCTTTTTATGTAGTTTCCCAGTAAGTGTGACTAATGCGATAATGCGATGGAGTTATTGTACATGTTTGTTGTTACCTTGTCATTGTCAAAGTATCTCAGGTAATCAACATCCAGCTTTACCCATCGTCTCTGATAGTAAAGGCCCCTGTGTACGAGAACACACACACAAACCCATGTTCAGAAAACATGAAGCACATGAGAACTATGATATGGAACTAGGACAGAGATCTAGGATAGGATCGAGGATTTGCATTGTTACACTGGGTAGTACTTTCATGTTTTCAACTGGTGGGCCTACTACTCCATGCAAAGCGTATAAAACCAACTGTACAGTCATCATCATACAAATATCGATCTATCTATATTTATACACACACATACACAGCCTCGCAATATTTTTCATTCACAGCAGAAAAAATAAATGTTATTTAAGAGGCTCTACATGGTCAGTAAATTATTTTTCACTTGTTTCCTGCTCAGGCAAGCTCAATGTTACAGACACACACTCACACCTCTCCAAAGGACACCTCTCCTCTAAGGATGTTTCAAGATTTAAGGACTGTTTAAAAACTCTGTTGGATAAATAAGGACATTAAACATAAATCTGTATTTTCAAATATGGAGAAGAGGAGCAGAACCACAGAGTCAGAATGTATTATTGTGCCACAGAATTATAACCGCCAACACATTTCACATCACAGATAAATAGTAACCCCCTTAAAATTTGATTTGATTTGCCAATTCCGGGGTGTCTTAGTATTTCACACCATGGTTGATGCCCTTTTTTTTTTTTTTTTTTACAGAACCTCAGCTTGTGTGTGTGTACGTCATTCATACCCCTGGGGTGGATTCTTGTCCAGCCAACCCATTTTGATGACAGCAGTGAGCTGTGAGCTGTCTTCTTTACTGGCTGAAGAAAGTCTGCCTGTGTTTGGCAGGTAGACACTGCCTTGCAGTGTGCTGAGGCCCCCATCCTGCCACAGGGAAGGACTTTGGATACACAGAAAAAAGCACACAACACACAATATTAACAGAATATTATTTTTGCTTAATAGCTGAACTTTTACAAAAGTTTCTGTGAGTCCAGACATGTAAATGGCTTATTCAAAACTGCCAAAAAAATCAGTTTACAGTCAAAGCTCCAGTCAGTGTTTTCGTCACATCTTACACACTTGCCTCTATATAATAATAATTTTGTTTTTACTAATGATTGCCATGAATCAAGGCAAAAAAATGTTTCAGCCTTTTTGTAATCAAAGGCATTCCTATTCAACACTGACTAGATGCATAGAACTGATATGGGTGTACTAAATAAATGTTCTGAGGTCAAATGTTTTGTGTATTTACAGCTACTACAAAGATTAGAGAGCCGAATGAGCCAATCATTTACTGTAACTAACTGTTAGAAGTTAATATACAGGTATATTCTGCACTGCATATTCACAGTGTTTAATTTTAAGGCTCTGAACTTTCTACACTCTACCATGTGGTACATGTGGTAATGTGTCTAAATGCAAACGTTGAAAGAGTACTATAATGCTATTGTGAAAAGAGATTTAATCAATTGTGGATGAAAAGTCTGTCAAGAAAGAGACCAGAGACAGGATCACTATTTTACTTAGTGGATCGTGTAATGTGATCAAGCCTGTCTCGATTCACCTTCTGCCAACATTTTAAGCTCAAGCCAACACTTTCATACATCAACAATGACAAAACTCCCAAAAAGTTGGAGGCAGCTCAGTGTATGAGTCAGACATCTACACTAAACTAAACTACACTAGTAAGACAGAAAATTACATTTAGAGATAACTTTATAGAACAGACAACTCAGGCATAAGTAGTGTATTCTCTGTGGTTGCTTGTTCTTTGTATTTTACAGCCTTTTTGTGAGTTTTGGGCTTTGTGTTAATGGGTTTGTTTGTGTGTTGATGCATGACTCACTCATCGTCATCCAACAGCCCATCATCGCTGCACAAGGAATTGTACCGTAGCTTAACCCCCTGTCCAGGAACTTGCAAGGACATATCCTTTTGGAGGAGAAAGCCGTCATTTACATTGTTCAGGAGGAGAAGAGGAAGAAGGGTGGGAAAATAAGGAAACATTATCATTTACCCTGTCTGATGTGTTCATTTGATGAACACTGGGGTAAAACAAGTCTGGATCCTCGTAGTCATCAAAATTATCATCATCACATAAACCCAATCCTGAGGGAGGGAGCAGACAATGAGAACAAAGTGAGTTGTACAGCTTCAGTTAGCAGTTCACATGCAAACCACGGTTTAACTCAACACGATTAGATTCCTTCTCTGAAGGTTATTCTGGGATTCTGGGAAATGCAATAAAACATCTGCTGGTCAAGAGCTAGTTTAGGGTATGTGGATACAACTAAAAGTAAATAACAGCATTGATTATAAGAGCAACTAGTTATCTGGTGCTGGAGTGTCAGCCATGTTTGTGAACACAAACTAAATGGAGCTGAGAGTGTCACTGTGCACATACCATGTGCCAGTATGTCAGCATGGTAGGGCTTCTCTATTAGAACTAGTTTTTCAGGTTGAGAGTCTAAATAACAAATATTAAGCGGAGTCATATTCCCTCCAGCACTCAGGATCAGATCAGACCGTACAGGGGCTGTTTCTATTAAGCACAGGTGCTTTGTACTTTTTGTCTTCCAGGTGAAAAATAACTTTTAATAAACTGTCCAACTTTTCAACTTTATTGAGACTCCACTTGAAACGCCAGGTTCAAGGAAGCCTAAAAGCTTTTACCACCTGTTCCATAACTGGATCAGATTCAGTTAAACCGGGTTTACTAAATGCACATTTATGACCTTAAAACAGAGATCTGAAACATCAAGCATAGATGCACTGGACTCACACTGGAGGAGGAGAAAGCTACAGTGTTGTACTAAACTACTTTTACAGAGAACACCGTTTCATTTCATTTATTTTATTTACATGAAATTTCAATGCTACTTTCACTATGACGCTACACCCATGGGTCAAAATGATCTATTTTAACTCTTTTAATTACTTTAATACTGGTAGTCAAGTAAAAGTAGCCTGATGCAAGGAGATATATCCATAAGCACATATTCTTTAAGGTCTGAGTTCAACATTTTAATTAAACAATGACTGCAGCCCAAATGTCAACTTGTAATAAATCTGACACAAGATACAGTTTGACTGTAACTCACTGTGCAGTTTGTTAATTTACAAACAGCTTTACAGAAATAAATGTCAAATTATGAAACACCCCTCAGTAGCTGATGTAAACAGTGTAGGTCTAGGTTTCAAAATTATTCTCAACTTTTTAACCAGATGAACATGTCAAGTCTAATAGGCTTCATGGACACATTCCCTATTATCTATACTGTATATACAGAACTTTAGGTTCAATACAATTCAACCCGTAGTCCTTTTAGAGAAGAGTTAAATAAGAATCCTGGTCTGAATCCAGCCATGTTGTTCCCCATCTCACTCCCTCATTTCATTTAATCTCTCAACTATCGCTCTCTAATTACTACTTACTTGACTCGCAGGGAGGTTGGGAAGCGCTCTTAGCAGGCAGAGCCAGCTGAGTGTCAAGTTGAATGGACTGCTGTGCGTTTTCCAGAGTTTGGGGTGTCCTGATGCGAGGTGGGACCTGTGGAGTTTGGTCTTTTTGCATCTCATCAGCGACTGTGGGAGAGGGGCTGGGGGATAAAGGGGTACAGGACAGGTCAGCAAAGGTGTGGAGAGCTGGAGATGAGTCCTCGGACACCATGGTAATCCGAGATTGGGTGAAAATCCCAAACAGACGGCTGATTCTATGCATCCTATGTTGGGGAGAAAGCCCTTCTCCCTTTTTCCTCATTCCATTGTAAAAACTACAAAGATAACAATATTTGAGATCGTTCCAAGCTACCAATACAAAAAGAAAGTCTGGTTTCCAGGCATAAAAGTTACTCTCTAAAAATTGCAAGAAAAAAAAGAAAAATAATCACTCCGGATTCAGTTCACATAATTGACGGCTGCTCTGGAGGCTGAGTTTTCTTCAGTGGTAGGAGAGTTGATCTCGTCTCTCTGTTCTCTTTCTGACTGTCTAGTTTCCTCTCTGTGCTTCTGGTTTTAGCAGCAGGTCTGAACCTGCCTCAATTTGCAATATCTCCATGTAAACACGGCATACCTCGGGATCCCCTGTAAACACTAGCACACAAACACAGTATGTGTGCACTAGAGATGTACCGGTTGTACAATATACCATGGTGAAACATAATATACCGCAAACAATTTCTATTACCGTCAATACCATGATTATCACCACTTTCAGAGAGCACAGTGAACATTACTAGTCTCCTCGTCGTTCTAGCTCCAGCTACTCTGGCCATCACTTGCTATGCCAACATTAACTAGTGACATACTGAAGCATAGTTAGTTTGTGGGAGTCATAACGTTGAGTGAGAGAGAGAATGAATTCTAACATGGCTGACGAAGAGGAAATTCCCTGCATCAAGACACAAATGCATTATATTCTTCCACACGGGTCAGCTTCAACTCTGGCGGCGGAATTTGTCCAAAAAGACTTACAGACAAGTGGGTCAGATCAAAAATTTTGTGCCAACCTACTTTTGTTGTGTTGTGTTTTGCAGAGTCCAACAAAGCTGCAAAATACATTTGATGGATTGTTAGGTTTGTATAAGTACGCGCCAAACCAAAAAAACAGCACCCTATTAATATGGTTTTGAATGTTAAAATGCACATAAGCACGGTGCCTTGAATCTAAACATATCCAGTTATTAAACATCATACATCGTATTTTGGCTGTGAATAATGGCATGCTGATAATCCACAAATTCTTCCTTCATACAAAGTCACACTATGATGTTTTACTATTATGTTTACAAATGCATAGGCTACAGTATAAAGAATTCCACAGCTACTACTCAAGTATATAGTATAGTCTTAGGGTTAGTCATAGAGACACATAAACCCAAAAATTGTTTAAAAGAATTAGTTTCACAATGTTCAACAGCCTACACTATTTACATGATAACGGGAAAGCCAAGAGTGAGCACACAGGCTTGGTTTCCCTGCATCCAGTATTGTGAAAGTTCCTCTTTATTCCTCTGTCTTTTGTGAATTTCCTTCTCTTTCCCGTCACAATGATACATTTTTACACTTGCTTAGGACGCAAAGACATATTAGTCACAAAATCATGTACTTTAGAGACAACCTACTCAATTTGAAGTTATATAGAGCACAACTTTAACATGTTGGCTGTTGAACTGTAAGCTACAAGTCAAAAATTCTAAAACAGTTTAGTCTAATTGTCTGTTGGCTGAACCAAACACTGAAATACACTGCTCTGTTTTATTTTTAGTGGCCCTTAAGGTGGTAAACTACACAACATACACAGTCTAAATCAACAGGCCTCCAGACCACAGACTTTTTTCTTTTTCATGTACATGGGTTTCAGCAAACACATTCATGAAGTAGCTAAACTAACCATAAACTTGAGACTCTAAATATTCTATTCATCATCTCGGTTTAATAATAGGCCAGAAAATTAAGACCCACAATGAAGGGAAACTGACCCATTGTCACAGTTCCTCCTTTTTCTTAGAGGAAGAGTGCTGAGAGGGGGGCTGTTAGCTAGGTGCTATATTTAACCTGCTCACTGACGCTCCTTTGTCCTCCCTCGCTGTGTGTATGTGAACTTTTTCTGGGCAAATGTCTACATTTAATCCCTAGATCAACAGCTAATGGGCCCTTTAGTTATCGTGTTGACAGATGAGAAGCATTTCAAGAAAGCATGCGTGTTTATTGCCCAGAGCTAAATGTAGTGGTTTGGCGTACAAGACCTGCAGCAAGCTATTCTACGCTGTGACACACAAACAATGCACATGATTTCAAACTTGTTTGAAAAACGTTATATCATCAAAATCTGTATATCATGGCTGATAGGGAGCGCTAACAGTAAAGCTAAGAGCACAGTTTTTCCTCTTAGACAACACCTGAATTCCTTGACAGCATGCCAGGGATGCCTTTGCAAAATCCAATCTTACTGGTTTTGGCACCAACATACAGGCTCAATACCAATGTCGCTTATTAAACTACCGCCTGGTCTCACCCAGAATCAATAAAACACTAAACTACCTTACTCTGGCCAAACAAACTAATGTAAACACAGTAACATTTGCACTAATGTGGCAATCTAGCTAAAATCAGCTATAAACACAGCAGAAAACACGAACACAGCAAGAAAGAAAGAAAGGCTTCCTTGTTTGAAACACTAACAGAGAACAGAGTGAGGAGGGGGATGAAAAGGGCAGAGTGTATGCTAAAGACGAGTACAGACTGAGAAAAGACATGCAGAGATATGGTTAGTGCCAATGTTACCTGTCCTGACATGTTCAAAAGAAGTCCTCTTCCATGATGATACAATTGTAAAACACACACACACACATCAGAGGAGAGAGAAAAAAAGGAGGAGGAAATGACCATTAACCAGAAGCTGGGAGGAGGCAACAAAGCACACTGACAAGGAAACAAGAGAACGAAAAGAGCGTGTGAATATGTACCAGTAAAGAGGCTACAGAAAGTCTGAAAGTAGCTACTAGTTACTTTTGTTTTTCTCTCTCTCTTTATTACTCTCTCTTTCTGTCTCCCTGTGTCACTCAGAGAATAATGAGGAGGATGAGCAGTTTTTAACTGCTCTGTGTTGTTCTCCATTGTGACTTCCTCCCTCTCTCTAAAGCTAGTTTCCCTTTAAAACATAGACAGAGAACATGGATATGTTACTCATAATAGGACGCCTGCAACAGTCTCATCAGTTGGATAATAGTCTACTGTTAAAAAGGGGAAACCTTAAAAATTAGGTGATTTTTACAGATCAACAATTTTGCAAACACATCAATGTGCAAATGACTATGGAAACAAAAACAAGCAATACATTTAAGCCCTAAACACAAGATGTTATATACAATGCACGATTATAATAGTTAAGAAAAGCTTTTGAAAAAAAAAAAAACAGAAAAAAACTCACACACGCACACACTCTAGTGGTTGGGTATGAGCAACCACAAAACACACTGCGTCACGCTCAATTCGCTCATAGTTGTACACTCAGCAGGTCTTATTCATGTTTCCGCATTCAACAGGCCACTGAGCATTAGGACCACTCAGGCAGTCAATGTGCTTCAGCATTTCAGTTTCAGGAAGTGTCTAATTTTAATTTCAAGAAGTGTTTAAAAGTCAACTGCTACTCGAGCTCACAAGAGATGCATTGTTCCATCTTGTCCAATAGATGGCAGCACAATCCTCTAAGAACTAATGCAGTTTTACAGAAGTGAGAACCTATGGAGATTATTTTGTTTCTTTTTAAAACAGTCAAAAAAAGTTGTTTGAGAGAGAAACTTTCCACACTTTTGCTTTCAAACTCTAAACTTTTGTTTTCAAACTCTAAACTTTTGCTTTCAAACCCTAAAATTTTGCTTGCAAATCTAAAAGTTTTGCTTGCGAA
>JAVQJL010080926.1:0-41226 GCA_036024295.1 Nannoperca obscura | reverse complement strand
TGGCAGCGATGTTCTTACTCACAGCACTTGTGATTCATCTCTTACAAGTCTGATGAGACGTCTTGTTGTTTTCCATCATGGTTCTATGCACTTTATGTAAAGCTCTGATCTGGAAGTCGCTTTGGATGAAAGCGTCTGCTGAATGCCTAAATGTAATGTAAAATGTTTGTTGCAGCCACGTTCTGATAAAACATTTAGATCTTTCAGAATAAAAACTGAATCTTAAGTTAAGACGTAAAAACTCCTGCAACTCAGTGGCACACAGTGATGGAGTGTAACTAAGTACATTTACTTAGTTACTAAGTACTGAGCTATACTTCAGTACACTTTTGAGGAACGTGCTAACCTGAGTAGTTCCATTTTATTCTACTTTACTACATTAAAGCAGGAAATATTGTACTTTTTACTCCACTACATTTGTCTGATAATGTCAGTTATTAGTTAATTTACAGATTCTGATCATTAATACAAAATATTACCGATAAATAAAATATGATATATTATTATAGAAAGTATGCAAAGTTAGGTATACATACATGAATCTATCAGTGATCTGCATAATGAGTACTTTTATGTTTTATTGACTTTTCTGAGTGCGTCTTCCTCCGCTGGTGGCAGCGGTGTGCAGCGGTGTGCAGAGGTCCGGGTCAGAAGGTGCACCGCGGATGCTCCTCCTAACACGCAGTGATGCTGCAGCCCGCAGCAGTCTGTGGTCAGCAGCCGCAGTCCGGGCGTCTCGGATCAGCCGACAGCCTCCAGTCCTCCAACCAGGAGAGACTTTAACAAACGAACTGCCTCCTGAGGGTTCCCTCCTGCTTCACTTTGTTCTGTGTAACGGACACGCTCCGGTCGCTCCGAGCAGACTTTTGGAAAAACTAGTGCCAACTGGTTGGTAGAGTCGCGCTCAGGACGCGGCGGGACGATGAGACCTGCAACAGTTTTGAAACTTCTGTCGTGCGTTGTGTTTTTACTTCCCAACGCAATGCACGCTCAAACAGGTAAGCCCTCTCTGTGCTTCAGAAACTCATTTGTGCTGTTTAAATGCGCCACAGGAGCTGCGTGCGCTCCGTTTCCATGTTGGTAAAACTGTTCGCAGCTGATGGCGATGCCTTCCGTTTCCTTCAGTAAGAAAAACAACAATTTACAAACCGAAAATGAGGTGGAACATGTAATTGAATCACTGTACGAGCTCCAAGTCCTCAGAGTCCCTCTGCTAAAAGAAGCTGACATCTTCTGATCCATCATGTCACTGTGATCCAAGGCCACACACCTCATGTCAAGTCTCATGTGATGTATTGTGCTGTCATGCACAACAGGGACGTCTTTTCACCCACAGACAGGATGTGGACTCTCAGAGTTCCTGTCCAGCTGATGGACTGAAGCCTGTTGAGGTGTTGAGAATGAAAGATGTCCGCTGACAGCTTGGACGGCTCCTGTTGTCTCCTTCAGCGGCTCGTCTGCCCGTCACCGCCGTGGGGCTATCACCTTTCACTTGACCTCTCAGGTCAGGGCCCCAAACGTTGCCACACTGCATAAAGGCAGAGGCCGCTACCTCTTGGTTGGATCTTTTCTTTTCTGATCATGTTTTAACTTCCACTATAAACCTCAAGCATCTCCCTTTCTTTTGACCTCATTAGTCACCTGTCTTCACTGCCTGATCTTGACTTTACACACCATTTTCCTTTAATTTCCCAGGTGTGCCGCTAGACTCATGAACTGAACTTCTCACTTGGTTTCACCTCACAGTTTGAATTGCTGAAAATTCTAAGATGTAGGCAGCGAATCAGAGGTCTAGAAACTAGTGTGTCACTTTCAACTCTGGAAAAGCCTTAGATTCTCTGGCTTTGTATGTTCAGCGTGAACTGGCATAACAAATTAGGAAAACCACAAGTGGAGGAGGTTAATGATATCAATAATGGCTGCGTTGCATCTCGGTGTACTGGTTTCGAGGCCAGGTATTGTGCTGTGTTTTAATTCAGGGGGTTTATCTTTTGAAGGCTGCGTTTGAGGACCATCTCATCTACGCTTGTTGCCGTTCTTCTGTAGCCATTTGTCGTGAATGTAGCGAGGCAGCTAGCTGCGCAGGAAGATGACGTCCCAATCCAAACAGTCGCCAACAGGCAAAACACCAGGATGGCTGAACAAATCTGAGATGAAGGTGGAGGTTCGGAGGTCTGGAACCAGCAATGTTAATGACATTTCATCCTTTAAGTGTCGATGCTTTCTCACTGATTCTTATGGCAGCTGTCAGTTTTCTAATTGACATGTGGAAGTGGCTCATGTGATCCTAACAGAACACGTGGTGTCGTGTCCAGAGGGTGCCTTGACATCTTCCTTTGTAAGCGTTTTGCACATAGATCTACGATGTCCTTATTTAATTTTATTGGCTGTTCTAATGATCCCAAAGCACTCAAACTGTGTATTTATGAGGCCTCCTTTAACCTTTAACCTGCTGACCTTTTCCTGTCTGCGTAGCACTTTTAGGACTTCCTTACACACAGTTTTAAAGGGGATATCTTTCAATTGATCCAAATAAATAGCTGCACCTCCTGCTTTAAATTCACATTTGACCTCAAACGGACAAGTACAAGATTCTTTGAAGTTTTTGTAACATGTTTATAATAAGAAAAAAGAATTATAAAGATCTTAACCACAAGCTGATGAATACCAAGTACTTCCCCTCTTTCTGTTCTCATGCTAACTCAAGCCAAACCATATCTTTAAAATGGATCATATGGACATCAGCAGTCACATCCTGCTGAAAATCCATTAATAATAATGTAGTTAGGTTTGGCTCCCGCTCAGATCTTTTCTGAACTGATTTCCTCCTGCTGGTGTTTGAAGGTGCAGAATACATACCTGCCTGTGACCTAATGGAAAGTCGAACACGTGGGTTCAGGTGTGAGAAGATTCTTTGTCTTACCTTCATTTAATAGTCCACATATTTCAAAAGGCTGAAGGTATCTACCATATAAGACGTGTAGAAGGCTCATATGTTGTTTTAATGTAACGCCAATAAGTATGTTAGCATACTTCAATTTGATTTGAACAGCCATCACTCTAAAAGCAGCCTGCCTATTGTCATTCATCCTCATCCTCCCTCTCCAACAAGTCTTATACAGTAAATGTATTCATAGCTTAAATGATCAAATCAAGCTCTCTCATGTTATTGCGTTTTGTGTGCAAACCTCGACGCTGAGCAGCTCCTTTTTTTTCAGCTACGATATTGAATTTGAATTTGAAATCTGGAAGAAACCCTTCCATATATTTGATAATTGGTAATGACAGTCTTGGTGAACATCCAGTGCTTATGTTGTCTCTCATGCAGTGCTCCCTCCAGAGTGTGCGCAGGGTGGCCACTCCATCCTCCAGAACCCCTACCGCAGCACCACCTTCAGCTCCAGCTGGCTGCAGCAGTCGGCCCTGCAGGACTTCATCTGCGACCACTCCCTCACTCCGGGCTGGTACCAGTTTCAGATTTTTGACAAGCCGGCGAGCATGCCCACCCAGTGTGTGGAGGTGAGTGATCTCTTTTTGTGAAAGCATCATGCAAACACAGACTGACGGATTTAACATTGAAATGATCTGACTACATGTGTTGTGTATCTCTGTCATACAGTAAATGAGCTTTCAGGAGTATTTAGTAACATCAGCGCTGTGGCTACTGTGCACGTGCATATCCAGTGGATGTTTGCTGAGCATGCTGTCCCTTTTTCAGCCAGTTTCTACATCTGCAGGCTGCTCCACTGCAACTTCAGCTCTACCTTTACTCAGTTAGAAGCTTCATCAGTCTTGGGCTTTAAGGTACAGAGTCAAGGACAAACTTTGTGCTACAAGTTCAACTATCTAACCCTTCAGCTACTCCTTAGATGAAGCTCATATGTAAAGATGTGGTTATTGTGCATGCACAAGAGGCAAAATGAATGTTTAGCATCTGCCAACACTTTAATTACCAATGGTTTGGAGAGAGATTTTTCAGACTCAGATTTAGATTTAATTTACTTCGACATTCTAATGTCTGCACAAAAGGTGATTTTGATTGATTTAATTTTAGCGATTCACCTCCAAAGATTCCATGTGAATCAAGTCAGACTTCCGCTCTCTGCTTACTAGCCGTGTGGCGGCTGTGGCCTTAGGTCAAAACTCTCATGACCTCCATTTACGGAGTCCACACACAGTTTTTCGTGTTTGTGTGTACATATTTATGAAGGAGAGTGCAAGGAGAGCTGGAATGTGTCTCATTTCCTGCGGGCGGCCTGCTGTGAGGAGCCTGCAGGATCCATCTGAAGTGTCAGCATCCCTCTGCCTTCCCAGGGCATCGCTGCTCTCCCTGGGTGATGGATATCCACAGGAGTGGGCGAAGGAAGGAAGAGAGGATTGCTGTGAACATGTGTTGCATAATAAGGCGATGTCTTCATGATGATGACGGATAAATGGCTAGATTTGTCAGGCTAAAGAGTTTTTCACAGGAGAATTAAGTACGACAAACTGTAGCTGTGTCAAATACATTTTCTATACATATTTGCTATATTGGTTAAAAGTGGTTGTGTATTTTCTTGATATCTTTTATGCAAAATGGTCATTGTTTTTGTCTGTTTTTAAATTATGGGTTTATTTTCTTTTGGCAAAGTTTAGATTTCTGAAAGTGTTGCTGTTTTTAGAATCAGCTTTATTGACCAAGTATGTTAAGACACACAAGGTTTCCAGTGGCTGTCAATGTACTTACACACCTTTTTTTGATCAGTTATTTTGGCAGTATGTTGCCTGTATTACCTGTTTCTGTCTTTCAATATTATTCCTGGCAAAATGTTGTTTCTGAAACAAAACACATCACTTTTATGGTGTGGATTTATTTTGGGGGAAGAGCGTAAAACATTATTAAGAATCGAAAGCTTTCATTAATCTGTCATATTTCAATTCAGTCAAAATGTGTCTCCCTCTATCTCTTTCTAAACACCCAGGTGAATCACTGTGGGACTCAGGCTCCTGTGTGGCTGTCCCTGGGCGAAGGTGAGTCCCTGCCGGGGCCTCTGGAGGTCAGGCAGCTGACGGCCTGCGCTGCCTGGCAGTTCTTCCCAAGCAGCAGCAAAGACTGCTGCATGTTCCGCATCCCGGTCACCGTCCGCAACTGTGGAGACTTCAGTGTTTACCTGCTGCAGCCTACGCAGGGATGCATGGGATACTGCGCACAGGGTATGTCGGCACATAAACATCCATATTCTTAATAATCCTTAATGTAATTATATCATACAAATGGGAAAAATAAGACAAGCAGCTAAAGTTCAAATGCGCAAGATGTTTTTTACCAGACATGCTGTTAACCACCTTCTACTTTGTAGCTTTGACTAGCTACTGAAAGTTACTTAAAGTTAGTGTATGTAGGTGCTATAAAATCTTCATGAGCCTGAATTGAAGTCATCTGGAGAAGCAGTTTTGCTGCATGTCTGGTCCTTCTCAGAGAGCCGGGCTGCTTGTAGCTCAGCATGAATACACTATTTGTTTCAGAACACTTTTGCACACTTTAAAAAGTGCTAACTTCAGCTCTCAACTTAACAAGTGACTTTCTTTGAATAATAATGCTTTACATTCATCTACATGTTAAAATGTCGATCTTTAGAACAAGACTGCAACAGAGTAATGAGTGCAAGGCTTTCCTTTTGGGGGGGGGGCAGGGGGAGGATACACCTTATACCAACAACATAAGATACTTGCATTAACTAAACTGTTTCCCAGATCAAATCTCTTCTCTGCCATGTGGTATAATCTATGATGCGAATTACTGATTGTTCTCTATCTAACAGAGACGTTGGACACGTTACCCACGACGTCGCTGCCCTGCAGCCCTGACGAGGTGAACGTCGGTGGAACGTGTAAAAGTGAGGATCCTGGTGCCGTGTCTACGGCTTACGCTTGTCTCCTCGTGTTAGGTCAGACACCAAAACAATCGGGAGGTCAGGGAGTTGCCATGCGGTCAGGAATGCACCGTCGGCCCCCTCGCCGTTCCCCTTAATGAGCTGAGCATGTGTCCAGGGCGTCCGCTGGGCCTTGTCTCCATGGCGACGGCCCTCAGCCAGGTCGTGAATTACGCCGAAGGCAGGTTCTAGGAAGCTGGTATAGGTGGGAAGAAGGAAGGAGGTTTAATTACAGATGTTCTTTAACTTGTTTTAAATAATAGAATCCAGGTTGCCGTGATTCCTAAGCTCACTTCATGTTCCTCAGCTTCTGCTACCCTCCTCTACCTAACCATTTGCTGCATTTGACAGTTAAGTTTATTTAGTTTATATGCTTTCTTTGTCATTTAATCCACCTGGAATGGAAGTTAGAACAAAGTATGTAGACAAGTAAAACCCACGATTGTGTGATTGAACAGTTGAATATCTCATTCCTGAATCATGGGCATTCATATGTTGCAACAACTCTTCAACAACTCCACTCTTCTGGTAAGACTTGTTTCAACATATCTGAACCTGAACGGGGTTGAAGCCAGGGCTGTGTTAACGCCACTCAAGCTCTTCCTCACTAATCTGGGAAAACCATTTCTTTATGGACCTAACTCTCTCACATTTCCCAAACTGCTTCCACAAATTTGGAAGCACAATATTGTCTAAAGTATCATTGTATGCTGGTTGGTCCTAGCCTAAACCATGAAAAACAGCCCAAGATCGAAAGTTCAAGGTGTGTGGAGAAAGGGTGTCCACATACTTCTGGCCACATACTGTACTATATACTAAAATCATTAAAGAGGTTGACAAGGGAGCCCATGGGTGGACTTCGCTTGTATGATTGGTGAACAAGCTTGTATGAGAAGGTTAAAGGTCAAACTGAAGATTTAATTTATTTAATGTTTAATGAATCACTTTGACACAAGACACTGATGCACATTAATGTTCGATATGCTGTTAATATGACATCGATCTCTTAATAAAAGCCCAAACAGCTGTATTGGCTTCCTCGTCCTCCTCTGTTGTGGAGACCACTCTGCGTAAATATCATCTCTTTCTGCTTCTCTCCCGTCAGCAAAGCTGCCTCCCACTCCATCTGTACCTGTGATTGTCTCAGAGGTGACAGGAAACACCGTCTACCTGAAGTGCAGCTTTGGGAGCAGCTCCAACAGCTCCCTGGGTTACGTGGTGGCCTGGTCCCGCCTCTCACCTGAGGGCAGGAAGGAGGAACTCAAACAGGAGACCACCATACAGACCTCCGCCTTTATTGAGCTGGACGGCTTCAACCTCCGTCTGGGGGACAAGGTCTGGTTTAACATGGTCTTTGTTGAGTCCAGTTCAGTTTCAAGAAGAGTTCTAGTGTTAGCTGAAAACTCAACTTTCTCTCTTGCAAAACACAAGAGAGGTAAGAAAAAGTGTACATAATAGTATTAATAAGAGGTAAGAAACAGTGTACATATAATAGTATTAATAAATAATAGTTTAAGAACAACTAACAGTAGAAGCCGTATTAATTCACATCCAATTAATTCAGCGAGCGTTGGGCTAATAGTAACCATAGGCTGATGAATGCTAACAGTCAGGACTAACTGAGCATATGTTAGCCCTAACTGTTAGCTATTTTTAGGCTAGGATCGTTTGTTAGCACTCGATACTTCAACACACACAATAGGCTAACGAAACTGTCAGGACCAACTTAACCCCACTTTAGCCTTGTTTTTATAAAGTTAACATAGCTCTTGCTGTTTGCTAGCTTCAGCCTAGAGTTGTTATTATTAGCACTGTGCTAATAATGTTATAACTAATGCTAATAGTAACCCTAGGCTAATAATGAAAGCTAACAGTTAAGGCCAACTTAACCTCACTTTAGGCTTGTTTTTATCAAGTTAACATAACCCTTGCTATTTGCTAGCTTCAGCCTAGAGTTATTATTAGCACAGTGTTATTATTAGCACTGTGCTAATAATTACCCCAGGATAATAATGAAAGCTAACAGTCAGGGCACAGTAACGTAGCCCTTGCTTGGAGTTATTATTAGCACTTTGTTTGTAATACTTCTAGGCTAATGAAAGCTAAGTCAGGGCTAACTTAACCTCATGTCAGGAGTTTAAGTCAATTTATTTCTTAGTTTTTTGTTGCTGGTTGTCAGTAGAGCATTACTACTGCAATCGACTTCCCATTCTTCCGGAAGTAGGACAAAGATTTTGAAACCTGTCAACATGTCGTTTTGTTTTTGACTTGGCCTTAACTATAAAAACTTTGCTACATGCAAGATTATTTTCCCTTTTTATATTCAATGTAGGCAAAACATTTCAGATTTTTAAAAAAAGATGACAAATCTGTCTCTCTCCGTCTCTCAGATTTACTGTTCCAGCTCCAGTTTCTTTTTGGACCTGCCCGACGTCCGTGGTGCTTCAGTGGAAAGTCAGGAGTTCTTCGCTGGGATTAGGGTACATCACAGTAATCTGGAGTTTTATTTGTTATAGTCTTTTTATGGAGCACAGAGAGATAATTTATCTGTGCTGCTGTATGTTTTTGCATGCATGTCTGTGTGGTTCTGTTTGTAGGTTTTTATTTCATTCCTGTGTGTATAATGGCACAGAAAAAAGGTTACTGTACTGTATAGCCTATGGGTAAATATTTAAAGGAATATTTCAACATTTAGAGAGTCACACTCTCTTTCTTGCTGAGAGTTAGAGGAGAAGATAACAATCTCATGTCTGCATATGAAGCTACAGCCAGGAGGCAATTAGCTTAGCTTAGCATAAAGACTTGAAGCAGGGGGGAATAGCTAGCATGTCTCGGTCCAAGGTATTATAATATATCCATATTTCAAGACGCTATCTTGCTGACCATCAACATGGATGAAAGAACAACAAAGTTAGTGTCAACTTTTAGTTACAATTGATCTTGAAATTGGTGTTTTTTGACTCAGAAGTCAAAGTGAAGTTGAGTTTTTTTGTCCATGTAGACAGAAAAAGATGGAAAAGTAGAGATACAAAAAATGGAAACTACCTCACACTAACCTTTTAGCTGCTCTGTTTTCCTGCTTTCCTGCCTGTTTTGTTGTAGTTAATTAGTGGGCCGTAACCCAGTGTTCATGAGATTTTGGCCACCTGGCAGCAGAGATGTGTAACACAAAACAGACCTAAAGATAGATAGATAGATAGATACTTTATTAATCTCCAAGAGAAATTCACAAGTTATAGTTACAAGTTATAGGATCATTATTTCTGGTCCACAACACTGATTTGGTTAATAAAGACAAAATATTTGATATATTTGGCTCTCCCAAATAAATCCTCCTCAAACTACAGTGTATTTAAAGTAGATTTGACAAGGTTCCACGTTGCCACGTTCAAGCCTGTTCTCTCAAAAGCTTGCTGGCTAAAGAGATGGTTTGTTCCTCCAAGATATACTTCTTTGCCTGAAGCCTCTCTCTCGCTCTCTCTCTGAATGTCATGTGTTGTTGAACTGTTTTGTGCAGCTAAGACCAGAGGTGAGCAGTGTGTCTGAGGATGGGAGGCTGTATGAGTTGGTGGTTGAGAGCACAGTTCCTGTCCCGTGTCTGGAAGAGTCCACCTCCTCTGCAGAACAGTGCGCTCTGTCTCTGCAGCTCAGCACAAGCAGCACGGGTGAGGACTACGGTCAGCAAGATAATGATGGCTGCAAAATGACATTGGTGGCAGATTTACCAATCAAAATTTTTTGAAAATTTGAAACATTGGTGCCTTTACTTTAGATGGCAGTTAATAAAGAAGGCTTCTAAATGTTGGCCAGTAACCATTGATTTTGCCAGCTGAAATCACAACGGTTGCTGGCAGTTTCTGGCTAACTGACATCTTAAATATGCATTTGGCATTTACATACAGGCATCTGCATCTTTGTCAGTTGATGAAACATGTAGGAGGCATGGAAATAATGAGAAGTAATGAGACAAAGTAGGTTGCCCCAGTATTATTTTACAGTAAGATAAGAAAGTTAGCACAGGTAAATAAAAGGAGGGCTGTGCATAGGATCAGGTGACACTGGTGGTGTTAATCTTACCTCTCCTCTACGGTTATTTTATTTGTGTGTTTTGTCATCATGCAAATAATCCTTGTTGTGCTATAGATGAGGCTTTACTGGGCGGGGACCTGTCTCTGTCCTCCTGTGTGGTGGATGTGTCCCGGAGCCCCTGCGTGGACGGGGTATGTGGTCGAGCTCTGATCCACTTCAGCCCCGTCACAGACTTTGTCAAAGATGATAACAGGACAACTCATATCTCCGTCAAATCCATCGTCACGCAGAATTTTCTCTGGAATGGATACTCACCAGAACCTGCGGAGGTAAACCGATGAAGCTGTGATTGTAGTATTCCTGTTTAAATTCTTTCTTTCTGCTTGTTTATAACTGCTTTTATTATGTGATCCTGCTGTGTGTTAAATATACAGTGGCCTGTACTGTAATCATGTATTTTATTCTAAGAAGGAACTAAATTGATCTTTTCAGATAACGGTGAAGGACGTCCCCTCAGCCTACTGCTACTCCTTCACTGATCCTCACATTATCACATTTGATGGCAGGTACTTCAGTTTCTTATTCATTTAATCCAGAAATATATTTTATATGTATAATAAACAGTAATTGCAGTTGCAGTTTAATAGATTTCATTATGTGGAATTTTGAAAATCTGTTAATGATGGCTTTTCTGTCAGTTTTTGCAAACGTAGGCAAAAGATTCTATGAATATGTGTCTTTGTTTGTTCACAGGCAGTATGAGAACTTCCAAATAGGCACTTTTGTTCTTTATAAGAGCCATTTCCGGCCATTTGAGGTCCATGTCCGTCAGTGGGAGTGCGGCAGCCTGGTGCACGCCGCCTCGTGTGTGTGCGGCTTCGTGGTAAAGGACGGCGGCGATGTTGTGGCTTTTGACATGTGCAGCGGTGAACAGGGTGAAACCAAGCCTCACCTGTCTGTAAAGAACAGAGACCTGAGCAAGAGCGGCATTCGCATCACCGAATCCTACCAGGGACGCAAAGTCACGGTGAGTTCTGTTTGGTCTGTTGTGCTTTATATTATACATTCTCTATGTACACAGCTTCTAGTTCATACATCGTAATGTTATTTAGAACAAACAACAACATGCATAAATTATTCTATTAACTAAATAACTAATACTTAAACTAATTGTGAGACTACTGTGTGTTATACAGCATACACTTGTTGGAATCATTAGTGTTGAGGTCAGAGGAGGTCTGAGAAGTCAAATATATTGAAAATGACTCACACAACAAAAGAAGTGGACTTTATTAAAACTCTTCCACTTAAATATTGGATAAAGACACCTGAAGGGATTCTGTCTCATTAAAAAAGCCAGGACCGCCTTGCTGGCTGCGTGTTGTTGAAGACAACCCGTTCTCCGTCTTCATGCTTTGACCGTTTGCAGATGACCTTCTCGTCAGGAGCGTTTGTTCGTGCAGACGTGTCCGACTGGGGAATGAGTCTGACACTGAGAGCCCCCGGTTCAGACCGGGGCCACACCGAGGGCCTGTGTGGGACCTACGACGGCCAGTCAGACAACGACTTCCACTCAGCAGGGGGCGCCGCACTGGAGGATCTGCATGCCTTTATCTCTGAGTGGAGGTCAGTGCTTTTTCGGGTGACGCACCTGCCTTCTTTTCTTTCTTTTTTTTTTACATGGATCACAGACATACATCGGTTTAAGAGTTGCTATTTCTGTTACATGACAGCTGCGTCAATCTCAACCATGCTTGTCGCCATTTTTTTGTGGCTGTTTTTCACTAAACTCTTATTAATCTATTTTTTCTCTTACCGCCTTTATCAGCAGCTGCACCAGACCTGTTTGAATCACTGAACAAATCTGACTTGAGAGCAGGGCTTCAGATCTTAGCAGCATATTAGCTGTTGAGCTAAATAGTCCTCTTTGTTACATGTATAGGATGTTGATACGTTGATACAATTAGGAGCCAAGTATCGTCTTCAAATCTTTATTCTAGTATACATCATTTCCAAAGAGCTGAGGCTGGATTACCAATTTGGTAAACTGGGCCCCTTCGCCTGGGACCCAGATCCCAGGGTCCACAAAGGTTCACTGTGTGTCAGTTGGGTGTATGTAATTTGATTTTAACCACTGCTAACCACAGTATCAACTATGGGAGCCCAGGGCCTCGTACCAGGTTAATGCAGCCATGCAAAGACCGTCCTGTCAAACCCTGTTGCCTCTTCACTGACATCCTCTTCTTCCTTCTCTCAGGCTCCCTCCAGGCAGCAGTCTGTTTGACAGCGCGCCTTCCCACCTGAGTACACTGAGCCCCCGCAAGTACTGCAACTGTCAGGCAGGGCCCCGCCTCACATCTCCCAGAGCCCGATCTCAACCAGTCACCTCCTCCGACTCCACCTGCTCTCATCACAGCAACGTGCATCTCCCCAGTGTCATCCCCACTCTGGACGTCACAGCTGAGTACATCAGCTCCGTGGAACTTCTGAGAGGTGAAGGAAGTGACAGGCAGCCGCTGCCTCCAGGCCACTCGAGCCGAAACACCCGGGATCGAGGTAGTGACGCTCAGCTGCATAAAAGAAGCTTTCCCTTGACAGCCTCCGGGGATGGAGCTTCATCCTCCGCTCACCACCAGCGACGTAGAGGCAGGCGCCAGACCCACCACTACGTTTCGAACTCTCCGCACCAAAGCCTCAGCCAGTCTGATCTGGAGGGCTTCACCTACTTTTTCCCGGAGGACCATGAAGCCGCAGTTCAACCGGAGTCTTCCTTAACGTGGCCTACACCTTCTGGCCTGACCGAGCAGCAGGCCGAGACTCAGTGCCAGCAGGCTGTGGCAAATTCCAGCATAGCGTTAGCTTGTGGGCGGCTGCTGGAAGAGTCACTGATTAGCCATGCGGTGGCTATGTGTGTTACCGACCTCCAGCTGAAGGATGAGCTGTCGTGGCTGAATGCAACGCTGCCGCTGCTGGAAAATGAGTGTGAGAGGAGGTTAATGGAGGAGAGGAGGAGAGAAGAACAGTACCAGGAGGTTCTGGATGTCCTCAAGTGTCCCAATCTGTGCAACTGGAACGGACAGTGCTCAGAGTGGGGTTGTGTCTGCTTCCCAGGATTTGGATCATATGACTGCAGTGTGCTGTCTGGTAACATACAAGACATCCACCAACACAGACACACTTTAAGAAAGCTTTAATAAAACCCATACATCAGCCAATTTGAGCTTATTGAAGAGATATATCAGTATCAGTGCATGTGAAGACATGTTTGAGGTAATTAAGAATTCCCATTGAATAGCTTGTCCACCAGTGAGCACTGTCCCAAATTCTTAAAAAAACACAAACAAAACAAAAAACTTAAACTTAGAAATCTAAGGAATCTAAGGTCCATATCAAAGACATTTTTGTTCATGTTATGTGAACATCGGCTGATATATATTGCTATCACATTTGTTAAATAATATCAATATCTGAATCAAAATTGTATAGATTATATTAGATGTTTGTTTTTTCTCTAAAACTGCAGTTTGATTAATTGTGGTGTTTTTCTGTTTGTTAAATTGGTCTATCTGCAGTCCCACACACAAATACAGTTCTGGCCGTCAAAGCAGTATTAACAACCAGCTGGTAACACAATATTGACATAAAATGACATTAGGAGTTTGTTATGCTATGATACATTTTAGCAGACATGGAGCAACATTAGCATTCATTTAGAGCTGTGTTTCTGTCCACACAGTTCATTTAAGTCTAATGTTCGTTTTGTTTTTGGTCTCTGTGAAATATTTGTCCCTTTAGCTGCTAAATGCTCCACCATTTTCACCAGCTAGTGGCTTACTTTGTCTGTCTGTGGGTTTTTGGGGGGATTTATTTCCAGAAAACTGCCAAAAGGAGCATAGTTCACGTTATTTCAATAAAGTAATGTCCAGTCTGGCTTGTTTTTGTTACCAATAGGAGGCATGAGATTCACTTGAAAAGTCACATTTTAACAATAAGGTTTGTGGTTTTGCTAAATTTGTCAGCAGGCTAAATTACAATATAATACAACGTACATGCAGCTGTTTCTTTAGGTTCATGAAGAGGATGAAGCTACAGCTCACGGTACATTACAGTAAAAACAAGCCAGAACTGCTATAATGGTTTAAAATTGACCTAAACCACAAGAACATCTAAAGGCATCTCTATGTGTCTGGTCGAATTCAAATACATTTAGCAGTTACTTGCACACATCTGTCTTTCCACGGGGCCTATATGATGACAGACTTATGATGGTGCTTTTTTGTGGTGTGCAGTAAATTCTCGGGTCTAACCAGGTCCATGCTCGCCTGTGCTTCTTCTGTTGTTGGTGTTGTGAAGACCAGATCCCAGAGATCACTGAGCTGGAGAAGGAGGGTCTGTGTGACGTCCGACAGGGAGACTGCTCCACCGTCCAGGTCTACGGGCAAGGCTTCAAGGACTCCTACGAGCTCAAGTGTGAGTTTGTTAAAGAAAAGGTACTTTATGTTTTTCTGCTTCTTGTTCTGTTTCTTTTGCCCTTACAGCTGACATCTGTATTTTTATCTGTTCTCATCTTTCTTTCTGTCTTCTGACTTTATCCTCCCCCCCCCCCGTCCTTTCCTGTTCTCTTCATGTCTCTATCTCTCTCTCTTGGACCTGCTGCCATTCACTGCTTCCTCCCTTTCTCTCCCTCTGTGTCTCCCGTCAAGTTTGTGGATGGGGAGTGGGTTCTGGACGAGCCCCAGTTTGTCCTGGCCGTCTTTCTGGATGTGACAGCTCTTGAGTGCCAGCTCCCCCTGCAGGACAGCCAGGCTCCTGCAGACCAGGACCTGGAAGCTGTCACGGACAGACCACTGGCCCGCTGGCAGATCAAAGTTAGTCATGTTTACAACCATTTCTGCAATACACACTGGTGAACAGAAATCACAAATCCATTGACTCCTTCCTTCTTGATGCTCTCTCATTTTTCGTTTCTCCATCGATTAACTTCTGTTCTTATCTTGCGAGGTATTTCATTATTTCAGAATCTCACAGTGGGAAATTTTCACATCAAATCTGCACAGAAGTAAGAAGTCGTGGACTACTTACTTTTTCACAGCAGACAGATTTAGAGAACAGGCCTCCCAGCAGCACAGTGTTTGTTGTTGGTGTTCATTATTCTCAGATTGTACAATGCACTGTACTTAAATATTTGAGTAGCTGAGGATGTGAGCGACTACAGTTCACCTTCCTACAGTTCAGCTTATTTGTTGAATCCCTTTTCCCAGTGATCCACAGTAATCAAGCTTCTGCTGATGGCAGGTATCCAATGATGGCTACAGCTACAGTAACGCCAAGATACTGACTCTGTATGATGGAGCCTGCCAGATCTGCAGCCTGGACACTGAAGTGCTCTGTACCCTGAGGGTGAGACGTCTTTCCACATAGTGACATCAATGTAAGGCTACAAAAAGTAGCAACATCGCCAAAGATAATATTTGCCTTTCAGCCTGCTTTTCTTCATCCTTTAACTGTCACGTCCTCGTCTGAACTCTCGGCCCCAAAAACCTCTGTTTCCTCAGAACCAGGGCCCGTTCTAGTCTCGGTGGCACCCGAGGACAGGTGTGTGGCAGCCGTGGATAACTCGCTTGATCACTACAGCTATGTAATGTGCTGAAAATAAAAGGCCTTATACATTATGCAGCAGTTGTGATGTTGGTAAGAATCAGACACTAATCTCACCTTTAAAGACATTAAGATGTGCATTTAAACCTCCACTTGAATGCACACAAATATATATTGAAGTAGGGACGTAACTAATGATTATTGTATTATCTATTATCTACATATTTTTTTTTTATAAAAAATGACAGAAAATAGTAAAACAAATCCATCACATTCAGTCCAAAACTGAAAATGTTCCTGTTTACAAAAACAGAAAAGAGAAAAGCAGCAAATCATCATATTTTGAGAGACAAGAAACAGCAAGTTTATTTTTGCTTGATAAACGACTTGAATTGTTTATCGAAATTGTTAACACTTACACGCATGGTCTAATCATTTCAGCTCTACACCAAAGGTAAAGAGGCTAAACCGACATAACTGAATTCGGAAGAGCGTGTGCACCAACAAGACATTAAAATTGATATTTGTGCTGAATCAGCCGGTCTGGTCTGAACAGGCGGAAATACAAGTTAAACATCATCCTCTGATAACCTGGAGGGTGCATTTGCCTCTGCAATCCACACCTATAACTGCATTTTTAAATTGTTTTTTCACAGTCGTGTCCAGAGCTCAGGCTTTATGTGAATGTGAGGTTCAAGCAGAAAGCTGCTGAAAAGGATCACACAGGCCCTGAAGAAGTAACAGCTTGTACAACAGAGTGTTATGAGGAAAGTTTGCTGACAGCGACGAGTTATCAGCCATTTGGGGACATGACATCCAGCAGAAAGGTGGTATTTTGTTGCAGGATGTGTAAATCAAATGCAGACGGCCATGAAAAGGGTGTGATTAGGCACCTCGTAAAGAAATCAGTATCAGTATTGCTGTTGTAGTTTTTTGTTGATATGTTTATATATATTTATATCCTCAAACCAAATGTGCAGGTTCATTTCTTGTGGAGTGTTTCAACAGAGCTGGCCTTGTTCTCCTGCTGCCATGTTCTGCACATGCCTTGCTAATCCTGTGTAGCTCCCTGAGGTAGCTCAAGGTGGCGTATTTAATAAACGGCCACCTAACAGCATGTTTTAAGTTTTGTGTGTGTGTGTGTGTGATTTATTGTCTTTGTTTCCCAGGAGACAACCTGCAACATTGACGGCCTATGCTACAGCGATGGGGAGTCCAATCCCAGCAGCCCTTGCCTCACATGCCGCCCGGACTCGTCCAAACACAAATGGTCCATAGCAGAGAGTACGTACACAGTTTCTCCTCTGGTTTGTCTCACAGCTCGTTCACGTGATCACAAACAGCCCCAGAAGCAGAGTGCACTGTACACAATGTAAGAAAAAAGTGTTTAATGTGTCACTTCCTCAGCAGAGCAGAGGTTGGATAGCCATCGCAGAGCTTTGTGGTTAGTTGCTCAGGGCTGTTTTGATAATTTGTCAGCAACTCTGTGCGCCCCCCGGCGCTGATATGAGAACAGCTTACCTCATTGTTACACTTTCTGACCAACTTTGCTTCTCCAACTTAAAGTAGGTCAAACGAGGCAGTCCCCGTTTGGAAGAAATGGCAGAATAAGAAGCGCTGATTTAACTTCAGACAGCAGGACACGGTGTGGAGTCCTTATTCGGTCATGCATGCATTTAATTAATTATTCATTTATATAATAAAACTGGATTTTTCAGGCATCTGGTTGATATTTTAGAGTTAAAAACCGAATAAAACAAAAAAATGTTGTCAGCCTTCCTTAAATTTGGTTATTAATGAGTTTCAGCCAAGATGTGTACTGAGCGGGACATTTCACAGTTGAAACATTAACGTCATAAACACATCATTAACAGTAAATATAATCAAAATAAACAATTAATTCAATCAATATCAATAACCAGGTGTCATGGAGGTCCTAGTGAATAAGACACATGCCACTCTGTCACAAAACTCATCTTAATGACCTCTAACTGGTTTTAATTTCATTTTCTGAACAGCAATTTCTTGTTAATTATTGGTCAATAGAAGCCAATACTAACGTGTCGGTGGAACTAAAATGAAATAAAAATAACCACCTGGTCAATATAATGTTTGGGCTCTGTCGTACTAGTACAGAAGTCCTATGGAAAAATGTACCTTTTTACAGCTTGTAATACAAATTGGGGCAAATAAAGTGAGACATCATAGATTTATTCTGCTAGTTTGTAATATTATATATAGTTATCATATTAAGTATATATAGTTACTGTGGTCATCCTGTTCTGACGAGGGGTCTGACTTATGTTACATGATTTTTGGAAAACAAAGTCCTTCAAACAAAAGTTTAACTCAATGTTTTTTCGCATTTTCATCTGGCCGGAAAAAGGTTTTAGACCTCTAAGACTTCTGTGATTCCCACGGTTCCCTGCTTTGTGTTTTAGAGAACGAGCCTCCGGTGCTCCAGTCGCTGCCGCTTCGTCTCCACTCCTTTCAGGGGGAGAATCTCATCTACCAGCTACAAGCTCGAGACCCCGAGGGCTCATCGGTGGTCTTCAGCCTGGAATCAGGTCCTGAAGGTGCATCTCTGTCTCCGACCGGTCTGCTGGTGTGGAAGGCCACAGCTGAAACTGCAGACACGCACACTTTCCATTTTACTGTGATGGACGACTGTAACGCTGAGACCAGAGCCTTCATACAGGTAAAGCTGTGTTTGTTGTTCTCGAACAGTCTGTACATTACAGTTTTATGCCCAAGTACAAAGTAAGAAGTGGTGAAAAGTAACTAACTACTACAAGAGCCTACTTTGGCTTTAAATTGATAATGCTAATTCACTTCCTCCCACTCTCTGCTCGTGGCCACTCTGTCCACACTACTGAGTGATTCTAAGGAGGGTTTGTGTTTTTTTGTGTTTAAAAAACACACATATGCCAGAATGCATAGTAAATCTGCTTGATTTGAATGATTTCTGTGTTGGCGGATGCTGTTGCCACACTATGCAATGCACACAAAAAGTTCAGTTTCAGATTCAGTTACAGATGGTGGTGAGACAAAAATATAGTTCCACAACAACTCAGAAATCAAGGATTTAATCGTCCTCTTCCTTTCTCTGAAGTTAGTTTCCAAAGACACAGTTTGATAAGCATCATTGTGCCATTTCGTGTTAGTATAAAGTGGCAAATGACTTTCTTATGTACTAACTGTGTTTTCATGTAGCATGTGTACAGTTGTGACACTGCTTTGAGCAGGAAGCAGGAAAAACAATTTAGCTCTTTACTCTTAACTCAGATTTAACTCTCAGATTTGATCTTCTCTCTTCTAGTAAGAGTGATTGATAATTGTGAGGTAGGCTAACTTCCAAGACTGAAGACTGTCCTTCATGTTTGACAGGAAGAGTCAACCGTTCTTGCTACGTTTGCTAAAATGAATAATGGCTCATTGAAAGCTTTTGAATATTTCCCAGTGTGCTTGTTTTCTTATCTGTATATTTGTATATTTATTAGTTTGCGTATCAGTTTTCTTCTGTAATGTATTGTATTTATCCAGAGTTTCATTTACCTTTTACATGTGTAACTATGTCCATATGGTTGGACCTTAAGAGGTCATTGTGGAATGAAGGAAGTCTAAAGAACATCTGCAGCCAGACACCTGAACTTACCATCTGTCAAAACACTGCTTTCAGGTGACAAACGTGTTACTGCAGTCCAAAAGATGACGAGGCAGCCTTCTCTTTCCTCCAGGTGTCCGTTCGCTCCTGTGAATGTCTGAACGGAGCTTCCTGCGCGACCAACGCCAACCTCCCCCCCGGCAGCGGGGAGCACCTGTGTGTGTGCCTCGCCGGGTTTAAAGGCCAAAGGTGTGAGGTGGACATCGATGACTGTAAACCCAACCCCTGCAGACTGGGACGCTGCATCGACGGCCCCGACTCCTTCTCCTGTATCTGCCCGCCTGGAATGACAGGTAGGAATCAGCCTGCAGAACGGCTGCCTTTAAACTACCTCGAGTGCGCAGAGCAAACTGAGGAGAGCTTGGATTTAGTAGTGGAGTCCTTTTCTGCAGGGCTGCACTTTGAAGAGGCATTAAGGGCTCTGTGACCTTACTGAGCTTTACTGACGGCCAGAGGAACTACAAAAACATTGATCCCTTTGCAGAAGTTAATGCCAAATTACCTGCCAGAGGATTTTTATAGATACTACTTTACTTTTGAAGCTGTGGCCATCGTTCCTATTAGTTTCATCACATTTTAATCACAAAGTGCAGTGCTGAGAAGCGCAAGGATGTGCCTGCTAGGAACTGCTTTACAAAGGACTGCTACCGGAGGGGTAGCCACAGTGTGGGGGCATTTTGTTCCTTTTATTGGACATTCGACAATAGGGGGGGGGAGAGATTGTGATTAACAGTTTTAAGTTTTAAAGCAAAAATTAAAGCAAAAAACATTAAAGTTGAACATGATGTTCTGGTTCAGCTTTGACCTGCCATATTTATTGTATGAGTTTTATACTGGAGCCACAATTTAATACAATCAACACTTCTGAACTGGTTTTACATCCAAATAAAATGTCTAAAACTCCTTGAAGCATGAAGTCGAGACATCTCACCCAGTTTTGTCTTCATATCAATTTGTTGATAGTTGTTGTGTAAGTTGTGCAGTGTTTCCTGGTGTTACATGTGCTTTCAGGCCGCACGTGTAGAGAAGACATCGACGAGTGCGTCTCGCGGCCCTGTTTCCCCGGAGTGAGCTGTAACAACGCGCTGGGCTCCTTCACCTGTGGAGACTGCCCACGAGGATACAGCGGCGACGGGAGAAAGTGCACGCGTAAGTCTGCTGCCTCAAATTTTATTTAGAAAAATGGCTGGTTTCATTTTTTTGGGGGGGATAAGACTATTATTCTATCATTTTGTTATTACCAACAAGTCCAATTAAAAGACCAAATCCAACAGTGTGCCAGTCCGTCTCAATACTGTCCAAACATTCCTTAAACAGGAGGAAATAGTGCATTTGTTGGGGACAATTATTTATGTGTGTATGTATGTGTATGTGGCTCATTGATGTGCTTTTTGGTGTTTTCATGGGATTTGTTAATAACATAAGAATACAAGAAAAATATAGAATATCACCAAATGTATTCTTTAAATAAAGCCTAATGCTATTATCTAAATATGCTAATCTTAAAATTATCTAATTATCTAATGCTAATTCACCTTCGGGGACAGTGAGTGCATCTCAAAGACGTTTTCAAGCCACATCCTCTCATTTCCACGTCTGTCTACTTCGTGCAGTCTCACACGAATAAGAAACTATTTGTTTTTACCAGTTGAAGCGACCGCACCGCAGGTTTCACAGAGGCTCAAGCCGCCGGGCCCGTCGCCGTGCTCCAGGCGGCCGTGTCACCCGGGGGTTCTGTGTTTCGAGAGCGTCCACGCCTCGGCCGGCTTCGCCTGCGGGCCCTGTCCTCCCGGTCTCCATGGAAACGGACGGACGTGCACAACACCAGGTGAGCGTGAAGCAGTTCTTTCTGATGTGTGCTTTGTGGTTACGATTTGTAAACAGTGGGATGAACCATGCGAGTGTGAAATACGTTGTTTATCATCATGTATGTTTTTACCTGCTTTTATATTTATTTATTTTAAACACTATGTTTTACACTCAAAGTTATATTTCACTGATGAGAACTATATTTCACTGAGAAATCACAAATTCCACATGCTCATGAATAAAAAGCAACATTTGAACTATTTGTAGGGATTCATAATATTTTTAAATGATCAATTTATATATAAATGTTATTATAGAGCATGTTGCCATTAGAGCTGTGCAGTAGAAATCATTAGATAATCATTTTCTTTATATAGTGAAGGTCATGCAGTGAATGCAGCTCAAAGTGCGTTCCTTTTAAAAACAGAAAGATGACCGATTGCATATTGAATGGAAAACATCAGTAAAAATAATAATAATGAAAATGATTGGATTATATATTTGTGTTTTAATTTAGGTTTAAACTGAAGAGCTGCGTGTTGTGATGCTGATAAACCAGGGCTGTGTTTGTGTTAGTGTTTTACGTCATGTCCTCTAACTTCCAGTATTTTCCAGGTCAGGGGACGGTGGCCAGCGGAGCAGATGGTCACATTCACATCATCAAATCAAATTCCACCAGTATCCGGAGAGCGTCTCCCAGTGGCAGAAAGACCACGGCGACGCCGCAGAATCATACTGCAAGCAGAGCTCCCCCCCCCCACAGAGGTGAGGCCAGCGGTGTGGAGCTGAACCCCGAGCTCACCACCGGGGTCAGGTGGGGTTCACCATCTCACCACGTGACCTGCGCTGACTCTCCCTGCTTCCCTGGTGTTCCCTGTGAGCCCACCGTCACCGGGTCCTACAGGTGCGGACGCTGCCCGTACGGTTACACCGGAGACGGAGTCGCGTGTAGAGGTACTTAGAGTCCAATGACTTGCAGGATAAATTACATATCAGACCTCTATATGCTTTGGAGTGGCACGGCGTTCCAGCGTGGGTGGATTTTCTTCATGTAAAGTTGGGATTTGATTCCAGCTGTGTGCAGGTATCAGTGTGGGAGGAACATGGAGTGCACTCTGCCCAACACCTGCACCTGCAAGGAAGGCTACAGCGGGCACAGCTGTCACGTTGGTGAGAGGGAGAGCATTGTCTTTATCTTTGTGCTGCAAACAAGTTCATTAAATGAAAGAACCTCTGCAACTCACGCAGTTACAACACAGAGTACTCTGCATGCTGCCGTCACAGATTACAGATTTATCTCGCCGTCTGATATTAGTTTTTCTTCCGTCTCAGCCGTGTGTCGGCCCGACTGCAAGAAACAGGGGAAGTGTGTGAAACCTAATGTGTGTGAGTGTCCTGCGGGCTACAGCGGGCCCGCCTGTGGGGAAGGTAACCTGAACTCATCCTCTCATACCTGTCTGTCACGCTGACGCACACACACACACACACACACACTGCTCACAGAATACTGATGAGTGTCCTTGTGTTGTTTACAACCCTGTTGCTGTGCAGCCAGCTGCGTCCCGCCTTGTCAACATGGAGGCACCTGTCTCGCCAGAAACCTGTGCACCTGCCCGTACGGCTACGTGGGACCCAAATGTGAAATCAGTGAGTTGTTACTTAACATTTTGTGCGTTTACATTTTGTATTAAAGTGTCAGCAGCAGGACAGCGACATCGTTTTTGCTGTATTGACTCGAGTACGTTAGAATTGAAATAATAATAAACAATGAGGTTACAGTGCTGACTTCAGAATTTTGGAAAAAATGCGCTAATTCACTTTCTTGCCAAGAGTTAGTTGAGAAGATCGCTCTCACATTTAGACGTGTGCGTAACATTGACTCGTGTGTTTCAGTGGTGTGTAACAGGCACTGTGAAAATGGAGGCGAATGCGTTTCTCCCGATGTCTGCAGATGCAGACCTGGCTGGTACGGACCGACGTGCAACTCAGGTACAGCACCTGTGTGCGTTCACACGCCAGCTACAACGAGTTTCTGTTGAGATGTTAACGCTCAGACGCAGTAAAACAGAACCACACAACCTGCAGTATATTACAGTTTGTATATTACAGACCCCGACTGATTTTCTGTACATTTCTAGCAAGTTAAAGTTTATGACCAGTAGATGTCAGTAAATGTTCGTGATAGAAGGTACAGCTTGGGTCTGTTAACAGATGCTGGGTCCTCAGTTGAGGCTTATGTCAAGGCAGTTTGACACATGTTATACTGTAGGTGGCACAAAATTGGATCTTGAGGCATAACAACTTGCATTTGAGCCCTCAAGGGTCCGGGACCATGAGATTACTGTGTGAACCTCTTTGGTTTTCCACGTTAACAAAACCTTTTTAAGAAACGTATATTTCATTTTACAATTTGATTGTCTTTCTAATGTTTTTCTTTGCCTTTGTAAAGCACCTTGAATTGCCTCTGTGTTTTGAAATGTGCTATAAATGGCTTGGCTCAAATTGTCCCTGTTGCCATGACAACGCAGTACATCTTACATCATGCAAAACATCCAGGCGTTTCTCCGCCACGTACTGTAGCGTTCAAAACAAAGAGTGTGAACGTGTCTTCCACAGCGCTCTGCAGCCCCGTGTGTCTGAACGGAGGAACCTGCATGAAGCCCAACGTCTGCGCCTGTCCCAGCGGCTTCTACGGCTCTCAGTGTCACATCGGTAAGACTGACGCATCCTGCCTTGAATCCTGCTTCTGTTTCAGCTACTAGGAGATGCAGAGACGTACATGATGAGACAGTACAGTAACGAACAGGGTTACACAGATGTGGTGGTTTGCTGATTTCATCCAACTTTCTCTGGTGAATTGCTTGTTCATTGAACAGCATCATGTTCCCAAAGGTCCCCTTAACAAAAGCAAGAACAATTTCATTAGTCCGGGTTTTAATTAAGTTTTATGAAGCGTGTCCTAGAATTGTCTAACAGCTGTTTCAGTGGCAAGAAGGATTTTGAATTCTTGATGTTTTCTGCTGTAAAATGCCAGATTTAAAGAATGAAAATCTGACATTTCAACACTTTTTAATACAAAGATATCAACACAGTTACCTTTTTAAACAGATCTGAGAACAGGCTGCAGTGCTGAGGGTTTATTTCCACTAATAATAGGGTGATTATTCGCTGATCCCCCTCTACACAAAGGGAGGGTCTTTCTTCCTCTTTAACACACCAGCTCTACCATGTAGTGGAGGACGGCTGAGAGGGGACACGGACATTAATGTTTTTAATTAATGGTTGGAGGTTATGTCAATACTTCTATAACTGTATATATTTCTGTTATCGTCACAGTTTAATATTGTTGTGTTTCAGCTGTGTGCAGTCCTCCTTGTAAGAATGGGGGTCAGTGTATGAGGAACAACGTGTGCTCCTGCCCTGCAGGCTACACGGGAAAAAGGTGTCAAAAGAGTGAGTCAAATTACCCACTGCACGTTTCAGAGTGGTCTCGTTTGAAGTGGTGCTCGCCGCTGGCAAAGTGTGGTGCTCTAATCTGTAAGTACATGTGCTCCAGGTGTGTGCGATCCAGTGTGCATGAACAAAGGCAAGTGTGTGGGACCCAACACCTGCTCCTGTGCGTCAGGATGGAAAGGGAAGAGGTGTAACATACGTGAGTTATTCATACACACCAGATCATCCAGTGGTATCTGCATGTAGTTAGTCAAAGACATGTGTATGGTATTTTTCTTAGGGTTTAGGTTAGGAAGGTTAGGGTTAACACACTTTACAGTCACAAAATAGGGCTGGACCCCATCCTGTTTCAACAGGAAACACATTCAATCAAGGGGGGGCTTAGAAATCACCCCTTGACTTTGATGAGTATCAGTAACGATTATGCCTGAAATGTTTTTATTTTTTTGATTACAGCACAAGGAGATCATCAAAACAGCTTGTTTTATTTGCACCTGTAAAAATAAGCCTGTAACCTCACCAGTTCAACCTAAACTGTCTATAAAGTAAAGCATCTGCCAGAGTGGATCATGCTGCCTGGGAGACTCAGTTCAGGGCAGAATTAGTCCTAAGCCTTTCTGCAAATTCCTTTTCAATGTGACTTTATATTATATACTATATATTACTTTATCTTATACAAAACACAGGCCTTTCTCCCACGCAGCAGCAGATGAGCTCTGCAGTGAAGATATTTTTACTTTTTCATCCCAAGTGGCCACTAAGAAGACATTATTAAATAATAATATATACAGTATCTTATGTTTTTATGCAAAAGTGATTTGCCAAGCTGCTGCAGACTGCGTTCATGCCTCCCTCTCTGTTGTCACTTTAGCGGTCTGTCTACAAAAGTGTAAAAATGGCGGCGAGTGTTTGGGACCAAACACCTGCCACTGTGCCAGCGGCTGGGAGGGTCTCCAGTGTCAAACACGTGAGTTTACTCATGAAACAATGCAGTAATGTAGAGACTCTGCTCAGGACCTTGTTGCAGTTTGGTGTCAGGAGAAACAGACTGACGTATTTTATCGTGCTGTATTGTTCGGACTTCTTTGTTAAATCCTGTAATATCGCTTCCCTCGTCAGCGGTCTGTAAACAGCGGTGCCTGAACGGAGGCAGGTGCGTCCTCCCTGACTACTGCCACTGTCGGAAAGGCTTCAAGGGCCTCACCTGCGCATTAAAGGTCAGCGTTGGGAGTCACACTTCATTGAAAGTACACGTCTCTGTTTAGTACTAAGCAGTGCCAATAAAACCAGGGTTAAAGGTTGTATTCCCTCTGGAGCTAAGCATCCGTGTCTCTGAAAGATAAAGACCCACAAACCAAATATTTTGACATCCAGATGGTTAGTACAGTCCTTGAGGATCCTGGAAATACCTTGACAAAAGAAGGTAAGTGGTATTAAACAACTGCCAGATGTTTGTCTTTTAGCGAAATAGATGCTTAGCTCTGTGACTCGGGTGTAACGCAGATACATGAGATGCACTGCAACAACACTACTCATTATACTGTCATACATTTAAAATGCATCCTTCATCTTGGATAACGTAGCATGTACAATATCGTTTCAATGATTTTATATTTGGACCATTTACAGGCATCACAGGCATGATGGAAAAGAAAAGAGAAATGGGATGAAAGAAGCTACAAAATGCACAAAAGAAGAGGGCACCGTACGTGTGTGTGTGTGTGTGTGTGTGTGTGTGATATTGGCATGTGCTTCCACGTGTGGCTCTGTGCACATTCGAAGGCCAACAGAGGGGCTTGATGTATTGCACTTGTCTTTTTTTGGTTCCTGTATATCACTACCTCAAGGCTGAAAGTGACACACGTCTGCTGGACGCATCAGCAGCGTGTTCAGAGACTTTACACAGATGTGTGGGTGTCGCTGCACAGTAACAACAAATTAATCACTTCCAATGATGATTCATTCGTAAGCTGTAGTTTATTACCAGCAAGCTTTTAGTTTTAGGTTTCTCACAATTTAGCCAAATTATAGCCTGGTCCTACCGTCTCTAAGTTAGGAGAAAAAAAAATGCAAGTGTGCCTAATTTGGTTGGTAACGCATTAGTAACTTGTTTTAGACTGAAGACGTTGTTTACTTTTCCTTATTGCTTTCATTAATATATTGTTTGATTGTTTTAAATTATGTAATGTTATCCATTTTCACTGATACTAAACATGTGTATTAAAGTAATGTGTATAAGTATATATAGGGTTTCTCTGTCAACACCAGATCACACTGTGGTACAAGTTACATGTGACTAAAATAAAGAAAACGTACTATTTTTATGCGTTTTGATTCGTTAAATGAGCTTTAACACTGAATGCACTTCCCTCTTTTATTCATCTAATGACGCACGTTACAGTACAGTACATAGCATGTTTACACAGTCAAATGAGAACATTAAACAGGTTCCATGTTTCTTAAAAAACAATTACATATCATATAGTAAAAAAAGCTATTTAAAAAAAGGAATTGGGCCTCATTGACCTTTGACCCCGGCCAGGTCAGACTAGTAGGATGTTTTCCTCTCCTCACAGCGAGGGCCAGAGAAAGGGGGGCGACAGCGGCATTTGTCGGGAGAAATGCACTTCCCTCCATTAAGGCAGGACTTGGTGCACACAGCTAACAACCGACACACACACACACACACAAGAAAAAACAATGTGTTTAATCATTTGTGAAAACCTGAGAAAGACGTAAATGACTGTGAAGCGCTTGTAAATCCAAACATCACAAATCCAGCGACTGGCCACTGAGGTGATTAGTGTTTCCATGTCTGGGTTTTATCTGGAAAAACACTCAGCTAAGAAACGTTCCCTTCGCAGACACACACATACATACGATGTGTATAATAGTGTTGTTATACTGCTGTTTTGCAGACTAACACCTGTCGACAGTTGACGGGGATCCAGACAATGCACAGACAAAAGACACTAATGCGTATGGAAGTGTGTGCTCTCTGGGACCAGTTTGAACTCACCAGTATGGCAGGCACCACCCACCCATCCCTTCGGACAGCTGCAGATTCCCGGAGCCACACAGATTCCCCCGTTCCTACAGCCTTGGGGACAGATCGCTGCACGAGGAACAAACCAAGACAGACGTTCTCAGATCTGAGCTGTAGCTACGAGCGAGGCAGAAATAACTACATCCAGTTAAAGGAATTGTCGACACTTTGGGAAATACAATTGTTTGCTTTCTTGCGAGGAGTTAGGTGAGAAGAACAACACCTGTAGGCCTAAGCTAGATATGAAGCTTAGCTTACCATAAAGTATGGAAACAGGCAGAAACAACTAGTCTGTCTCTGCTCTCGTCTACCAGCACTTTTAAAATCAATAATTAATAATCATTATGGTTTAATCCGTACAAAAACAATCATAAAAATGACATGTTGTGATTTAACAAGAGGTTGCATACTTTGGTCAGGCTAGCTGTTTACCCTTATTTCCACTTTTCGTGCTAAGCTATGCTAAGCAAACCCAACCGGCTGTAGCTTCATATTGAATGTACAGACATGAGAAAGTTATGGATCGTCCCCTCCAACTCTCGGCAATAAAGTGAATAAGCATATTTCCCAAAATGTCAAACTATTCCTTTAAAACCTTGGGGTCCAAACCCCAACTTGTAATTTTTACACTGTACAGATTAAACAAACTAGATATAACATGTAACTAGTAAGTTTTAGAGGAGCAGGTAGGTGGATTTTGTTCAATATTTATAAGCAATGCTAACCAGCAGCTAGCTGTAGCTTAATATTTCGTGAACAGACATGAGAGTGTTAATAGTCTTCTGATTTAACTCTGGGCAAGAAAACGAATAAGCGCAATTCCCAAAATGTCAAATTATTACTTGTAGTAATAAGAATATATACTAATCTTAGTAGGTGAAGATGAAGCCATTCAACTGCTGGTGCAGTGTTTTTTGTTGATCAGGGATGTCAACAAGCCAGGCAGCTAAACAACTATTACAACCACTATGGACACTTTGCATTTAGAAGATCGGCAAGGCTAATATGCTGATCACAAGTGCTTTATAATCTGTACAAAATGCAGCTCGGGCTACAGAAGCTGGATACTTTTGACGTTTATCTCAACCAATACGATTTTGAGAAATGTTTGCTAACTGCAATTTACAGCCAGAAATGTCTCAATCATCATTCTCAAGCTGTAAACTTAAACATAATTCATAACCACTAAGTTAAATGAGCTGCTGCACTGCTAGAACAAATGTTGCGTCCCACACTTGGAACCGGAAAAGGCCTGTAAATGTTTTAGTGGGCTTCTGCTGATGAATGGGCTCCATTTGGTGACTATTAGAGAATTAGAGACGGCTATAAACAGACCCTCTTCGCATTTGGAGCCGGTCCAGCTCGAGGGGCAGATGCACTTGGCCACTCCGTTGACGGCGGTGCATTCCCCTCCGTTCCAACATCCCCCATCGCACGTCACTGCCAAATAACACACAGATCACACCTATCAGCAGCGATGTTGGCCTGCCATCAAGTGAAATATATAACTTGGTCATGATTCCCCAAGACAATCCCCCTGTAAAACGTTCCGACTAGACATCAGAAAACCCACATTTTAATTCTTAATTTTTCTGTTCAGTTAGATTTTCTGTAATTGTTATCACCTTACACAATTGTCGCACTTTTTTGGGCATGTGACCCCTTAAAATAATTCTTTGCGTGCTTGGGACCCCTAGTCGCATGTCTAGAAGGGGATACTAGGTTTTGATTTTATTTTTAGAAGATTGATGTGGTAAAAGCATCCAGTAATTCTCTAGAAATTCCAAATTCCCAGAAAGAAAATACTGATGCCTTGACCTCAGTTTACATTTTCAGTAACAGCACATAAAGGTTGAGCCACTGGAGAAAAGTTGTCTGCATGCATACTGAACTACCGCTGCAGTTTTGTTCCCGGGGAAAAGAAATCTAGCTGCTTTACTTTCCGACTGGAGGTTAGAAGGAATCCGGTGAATGTCTGGTGAAAGAGTGTGTGGATATGGTTCTACTGTATGCTTACAGTGACTGCAGGATACATAAGAATGAATGCATAAAGACTGATTTCCACACTTACTAACACTTTGTGAACTGTCCTGGCAAAACGTCTTAAAAAGGAAACATCTTTTCTTGAGTCTTCCAGGTACCCAGATATAATTCACTATAACTGTTGGACCAACCACATATTTCATTTACAAGTCACCGCTGCTCACCTTTGTGACAGTATTTTCCTCCATATCCTGGACGACATCTGCATTTTCCAGGGCGAAGACACTCGCCTCCATTCTTACATTTGGGATAACAGTTGGCTGCATTCACACAAGGACACACAAGATTTGGTCCAAAGTACGTGTTATCTTCTTCATCCTAAGAGTATTAACTGTAGATATTAACAACTAAGAAGCAAAATAAGTTATTATGATGAGGGATATGCTCTCTCGTTGTATTTTGGAAATTCGATGCTTTTTCCCATCAGTGCAGGGTTGCTGATATAAAATCATTTCTGCATTAAACTTGTATAAATTACGTTAAACCTGCTTTAAAGGGACATCCCTGACCCCCCATATAATCTTTATTTTTGTTGATGTTACCACAGGCAAGTGCTAACACAAGACCTTTATTGTATTGTCCAACAATAGTCTTTTATATAGTCTCTATTCGACAGGTAATAATATACATCGAACTGTACTGTATACTGATCAGTTGAAATAAAGTAATAATATATATAAAATATATATATAAACGTTGACAAAAGGTTTGTAACATCACCATACTGGCAGGTCTCTCCTTCGTAGCCTCTGGAGCAGAAACACGTGTTGTTGCGGGTGCAGATTCCTGCGTGTTCGCACGACGGGTCGCACTTCGCTTTGGGGTCAAACACGAACCCGAACGCGACGCCGCGCGGCGCGTCGGAGCCCGCGGAGCAAACGCCGACAAGAGCAAGCAAGAAGACCAGGAGCCCCGTGGAACCGAGACCCACAAAACCCATGTTGGAGTGTCTGTTTTGTCTCTCAGACTTCGGGGGGAAGAGAGGAAGGAACAGGCAGGCGGAGATGGAGGAGAAAGCCCCCCCTTCAAGTACCGAGAACGCTCCACGTCGCCCCCGGCTGTTGCGCACAGGGACACTGCAAGCAGGTTAGTGCCGAGGGAGAGACGGCGGGGCGGGGAGAGCGTCCTGGGGTGGGTGGTGTAGGTGGGTGGCGGCTGGTCCAGTTGGAGATTTTGGATGTGTAGTAAGTTTTGAAAGGGGACACAGTTAGTTGGAGGTAAATTAGTGTTTACCTCCAGTGTCTAAATATGAGTCAACTAACTTTTCTCGAAGCGTTAGGCAGCTTTAGCTTTTAGCTAGCCGCTAGCTAACGTTAGCCAAAATAGTTTAGCTAATCCTGATCACTTAATCCTAAATAGGAACACTAACTAGCTAACTAGATAGCTAATGAAAAACAACGGTTGCCCAGAGTGAGTTTAACTGCACTTGAGTAATCTCTAGCTAATGTAAATAAAGAGGGAGTGTTAATCAAAACATGGAGTAAAGCTAATTAGCTGAATAGTCAATGTACAGACAGGGGTGTGGTATGGTTTTAATGTGTTTTATGTTCTTTGTGATGAGACTTTTGTAGTTTTTAAAGGGTTTAAAAATGTATCCACATTTCTAAAACAAACAAAAAAACTCTTACTAAATTCTAGTGGTGTTAAGCCTTGCAGATAGTTTTGGTTTCGTGTGTGTGTGTGTGTGTGTGTGTGTTTTATCCAGGGAAACAGGGTTTTGGTTTTTCAATGTTTTAAATGCCATTTTTTTCAAATGCAGTGCAAAATTGAATCCTTTCCCGGTACTGTATATAAATGAAAACCAAAACGCGTCTGCATGGCCTCCCACTTAGGTGGGGGTAAGTGTGGAAATGTGCAGTTTTTCAGAGGAGTTCATGTAGTACACATGTGGGAAATCCATTTCCTTTTACCTGGTGAGAGGAAGTGCTTGGCCTATATCATGAACTATGGGGTGAGGGGAAGGTCTGCAGTAATGGCAATAACACAACCAAATCATTAGCGGATGTAGATGCAGTCTCTACCGGGCCTCCGTGCTTCATTCAGTGCGAGATTCAGATTTTCCACACGTCCTGGCCCGAGACAGTCCTGCTGTGGGACTTCAGTTTAGATCCGAACAAATGGTGAACTTTAAGTTGGGTGATGAAGACTGTTTACACCGTGTTTAGCCTATTTGCACAGTGATAACGCATTGTGATAAAGTCATTAATGTAGTTGCTTAGCATTAGCAGCCTTGCTTAAGTCCCTCATAATATGGCTTAGTTTTTAAACCATTTTGATATCAAAGGAGAGAAAAATGACGTATGATGAAGAAAATAATTGATAGCTTATTGGAAGATAGGCATGTATGACAAACAGTGACAGGTTAAAGTCTAATGATACGGATTTTCAGAGTTCTGTTAATGTTATGTGAGCATTTTCTGTACCGTAAACAAACATGTTGTGCAAGATTATGTACTAAGGCAAAGGATTTATTTTGTCTGTTGTCAAAGATGAAAGTGACGGTAAAAGTGAACCAAAAAAAAGTAACATTTGAACACTTCACTTAAAGGTATGAAGAAAAAAGTAGTAAAAATATAAAATATTCGTAACAGTTGCACCCTTTGAAACGTACTGCATTTAGTTTCTGCTTCTCTGCTGACACACATGCTGAATATTTCCTTGATAAGATACAGAAAAGGAATACACTTACAGTATATGCTTGGACAAAGGAAAGCTGATTGTAAGCAGGTTGTGTGTGTGTGTGTCTCTGACCTGGATCTTAGACAGGAAGTGAAGTGCTGTTTTAATGAGTGCAACAGATGTGAACATACCGTGATACATTGGAGACTCCTTGTGCTTCCAGCTCCAGCTAAAGGAGTACGTTCAGCCTGTACTGAGCAACACGCTGGCATTCACAACAACCGGAAAGGTCTATTGGGGTAAAATGTTATGTTTAAGTTATAATCTGCATATTTTTTACATGTTAAATGATAAAGTCAGACCAAATATACCAGGATTAGCTTTATTTAGACGTTTTTATTCCTTTCCAGGTGTTTGCTGCACCTCACACAGTCTTAGTTGGGGGATTGTTGCTATTTATGTGATGCCCTCTGGTGGTGGGACCAGTTTATATCCTTTTAGTTCCCTCAGCCGGTCTGTCTGTTCAGTCAACAGTTTTCATCACTTATTTATTCCAACCAGAGAGAAACCATCGGATTAAGAGTTTACACGGTAATTAGGGGCTAATGTTTTTTTCTAATCAAAGGTCCTCTCAACCCGATTGAAAATCCCTTCTGATCGGATCAGAGAAAATGACCAGGAGTTTAATCGATAATAAAATAACAGTTGGATGAAGGCAACACTACAATTAACATGCAAATATCAGAACTGGTGATCACGTTTGTACTCCCCTGAATAAATAGAGTAATATTGCAAATAAAATTTGGATTGAGATCAGTTTTGGTGGGATTGAGACAGATTTAGTACTGACAAATAACTGCTGAAACGGTTTTATCATAATTAAAGTCACTGTTCTAGTAAAAGTGTTCAGACAGAATTTTGCAGGTTGATCTTAGTTAAACATTACTGAGGTGGTGACGTGTCACTTTAATTATCTCATAAACAAGAAAGGATGTAATTAAATGAACAGTTTTGGGATCTTCAGCAGTGAAGCTGTAGTTTAGCAGCCCCCTCGGCACCACCCAGTGCACACAGAGAGTATTACACCCAAGAAACTGAAGAAACTTTTAGAATGATTCCTTTTTTATTTTCATCTTCATGCATGAAAAACACAAAACCACTGTGAGGAGGCAGAGAGGTTATTACATCTACACTGTCATCAGATACCAAGGAGGGTTGGATCATGAGTTACAGTTTACTTAGGATGACTGTAGACATCAACGGTCAGAAAAAAACTTCACAAATGAACTCCCATTACAGCCGTTTCTGCGTTATGGGCATCTTCTGTCAAGCAAAAGCCGCTCATTACACAATCCATTCAAAAAGCTCAATATTATCAGAGAATGTGAATGCGTGTGGTATTATTCACTCGTGGTAATCATCAGCCAATCCTTAATGATTCCATGTAATAAAAGCGACAGAAAGGAAGTCATAATCGTTTCAAAACGCAGGAGAAGCAGTCAAATCATGATGCAGAGTGGATTAAAATAGCAAAGACACCACAGCCCACACAAATAGGAAGACTTCAATAAAGGGAAGGAAGTTGCACCCACAACACAAGTGATTCTTTATATCATTTTCATATTTTACATTTACACTTTTCTGTATTTGATAGCCCACATGTGAAATAAAAAATATCCCTTTTACAAAGTTATTTTTCACTGTTACAGTCTTCACAGTAGTCACGTTTGCTTTGAAGTCACTCAGGCGAATGATGGATGAACATAAGAGAAGACTTCCTATCGTTACTCAAGCTAAAAATAAAGAAGAAGAAAAACAAATGACATAAAACAACACGTCATCTCTATTGCACCAAACATTATTAGGAATTAGATTTTTATGACACAAAATAAAAAGACATAGGCCGGTGTAGGAAATAATAAAAGGGGGAAAATAAGTGTTAAGGAACCGCTCAGTGGTTTTTATTGTTTCTGAAAAACCTCCTATTGCGCATTTTTAATTCGTATTCTTCATTAAAAGTGGTATAAATTGTATGGGCTGGTAGCAGTTGCAGCGTTCTCTGTAGATAAGGGTGGGTGGGGGGGGGTTAAAGTGCATCATATCTGAAACTCCAGTAACTAAACTGTTGAGGAGTGATGGTGTAAACAAGACGGGAACAATGACTACAACCCTCAAGGAAAATCCTGCAAAGATTCTGGCTGCTGCTAGTAAGTGTGTCTGCTTTCACAAGCCCGTTTGACGAGTTACCAACCTCTTCTAAACACCACGTTTGAACTGTAAAAGGAAGGAAGTGGTTGGGAACTTAAGAATGGATGAGCCACTGTGAGTAATTTCCATCACTCTTGTCGACACCGAGCAAACATTTCCCTTCAGTCACAGCAGTATGTGACGGCTCTTCTGCTTGTCTTGTTATTGGTAAACCTGCACATGCCCATGCAAGGACGTGGTGTTCCCCCCACAGTCCACATACTGGTACATCTCCTGGGAGACCTGCTCCGCGTGGCCAAAGTACGACGTCGTCACCGTCACCCTGAAAAATAACCACACAGTCATCAAGGTGAGGCAAGTTGTGAATCCTGCAGCGGTGACCAGATTAGAAACACTTCTCCCAGGCAGAACCCCAAAACCACAGATGATGAGGTTTGTTTCCACATTAATTCATGACCATACCATTTATAATCTTGAAAGGTCCGCAGGCTTGTTAACTGTTGTCTTACACGTGAGCGCTGTATGGCTAGTTTAAACTTGGCAGGTCTTTGGTGAAAGTTTGCATTTTCATGCTAAGTGGTTGCTATAAGTAGCGCTGAAATGATTAGTCATTAAAATGATTTACAATTTGAATTATTATTTGTCATTTTTCAATTCTGTCTATAGCTGTGTCTCACTTTGCACTTTTCCGTTCCTGCCTTTGCTATTATAAGTGCATTCAAACACATACACACACAATTATGGCAAAATGTAGTGCACTGTGAGTATCTGGGTGGTGTACTCATAACGGTCAGAAAGTGTGTTGAACGCCTCGGCTATGTAGCTGAAGGGACCGCGGTTGCGATCGTTACGTTTACTAAAAGTTAATTTTTAATGAAACTGAAGTGAAGTGAAGTGAAGTGAGCAAACAAGCCAGCAGATAGAGATGTTGGAGGTGATGCTTCGTCTGGTTGCAATTCTGCATTAACAAGTGGTCAAATGTTGCACAACAGCTGTGTTTGATTTGAGACAACACTACCTGGTCACACTTCACACACTACACAAGTAAGTACACAGTGAACACAGTGTACTACATGGACACAGCATGTTGTTTATGTTGTAGTAAAGCCGGCTGTTTGTCTCATCCTCATCCTTAAATGCTGGAAACTGAAGCTTGCAAACGATGCTCACAAGTGACCTTTAGGGAAATCTGGTCCAGATGTAAAACCACTGACTTGCAAGAGTCGGCTTTATGGTATTAACTGACTCTTTTTTCCATTTTCGCTGGGATTCAGTCTAAAGCTACTTGGCTAGTAAGCTGGTATTTGGCTTTGACCACAGAGGATTAAGTGAACTGATAAAGATTATTTCTGCCTTGGCGAAATGTTTGCTTCGCTAAATTTACAATCTGTTTGAATGTCAGCATCGAAGTGTAAATGAGCAAGGCACCCAAAGGCCCGTGTGTCCCCTGCCGGTACTCCACAGCAGCAGGCTGTGTAGTTTCCGGGCAGCTCCTCTATGTGTGGGTGAGACCACGTGAGTGTGGAGGAGAGGTGTTGCTGAGATTAATGTTGATATATGAAAGGAAAAAAATCACTGGAAATAATGACAAATGTGTCACGAACAGTACACGACATGTAAAAAAATAAAAACTACATTCAGCCATACTCACTGCATCATGACCACTATGTTGTGGACTTTAATGCTGGACAGGGTGCAGTAGTCACTGGAAGAAAAGAAGTGATTTGTAGTTTTAAAATGATGTGAAGTGTAAACCGCACATGTTTATGACTTCGAGCAAGATACTTACAACATATAACTCATCTCATCAGCAATGGTGGTGGGAACTGTGTAGTCAATCTGCAATACACACAATTTATAAAGCATCTGAGGAGCACAGGAACATATTAAACACTTCATTTGGTAGGATTCTGTCCTAAATTTAGAGCAGTGCAGTTCAGTACCGAGATTTGTAATGTCACAAGACTCAAAGACAATGAGGCTTTAATGGTGCTTAAACCATTAGTTTGAAGTCTGGATTTTTGCAGAAACATAACTGATATCATTTTTGAGCAACCATGTGACAAGTCTTTGAGTTAAGTGGGACGAGGGTTCTTGGTGTTGTGTAACAATGAGTCGTTGTGTAGGCTGTGCGAGTTGCAGCCAGAAGTGCATCAGAACTTCACTGCATGTTGTACTCGGTTTTCTTTAACCTTTAATGACGAATAGATTTTCTTCCCTGCCATGAATTTAACTGTAAAGACCCTTTGAGAGTGTATTTTTTCTTTGTGTGTGTGTGTGTGCAGTGAAATGGATGTCAGCCTACCTGCCGCTCGTCCAGTGGTATGATCACTGAGCTGTTGTTTAACTTAGCCTTCCCGATCACTGTCTTGGAGAACTGCACTTGGGCTGTGATGTTGGTCACAGATATGGTGTAGTAATTATTATTGGTGATGTTCAGAGTGCTCTGGATGGAGGAAGATAAAAGGTGTGTGAGATTTTGCCAACAGAGTGCTTTATAAAGGGAACAAAAATCACTGTCGTACAAATGTATGGCATTTTAAACCTAGTTAATGATTTGTTTGGTAGAAACGATCTGTAAAAACACAACACTGACATATTATCACATTTTAACTTGATATGGCGAACTTGTTAGCAAACAGTTGCGTCTTCACACACCCAGCAGCCACGGAGCAGCATTATCATTCATTTGGATTCATTGTTTCTGACCACCTGGTGAATTTAAGTACAATATTCACATACGCTTCTGTTATGTGTGTTTTTGGTCTCCACCAAGCCCCGAGGGAAACATCTGACTACTAAATGCTCCACAGCATTCACAGGCTGGGTGCTAACAGTTAGCAGGGTGCTAACAGTTAGCAGGGTGCTAACAGTTAGCAGGGTGCTAACAGTTAGCAGGGTGCTAACAGTTAGCAGGGTGCTAACAGTTAGCTGGGTGCTAACAGTTAGCTGGGTGCTAACAGTTAGCAGGGTGCTAACAGTTAGCTGGGTGCTAACAGTTAGCTGGGTGCTAACAGTTAGCTGGGTGCTAACAGTTAGCAGGGCCGGTACGATACAGAGGGTTTAGCACTGAGCTCTGCAGACTACAGCCAGGGAGAACTGCACAGTCGAGTGATGTGTATTCATCCCTACGAGTGACCCCTTTCACATACAAGAGGTCATGTGATCCATTGTTAAGATTAAAATATTGATTATAGCCTTTTTAAGGCTTGGTCAAAATGTTAATCTTCAACACAAGCCAAATTATTTCATTATCCTACAGGGTATTATTACGGATTGCTTTTTAATCAGGGGAGTAGAGATGGAAACAGTCTTACTGTAATGTTGAGATAGACGATTCGTTTGTCCAGGTCATAGGAGACGTAGGCAGACTTCACTCCCACGTAGGAGACATCAATAGAGCGAGGGAACAGGAAGAACACAGCCAGGCCAGACAGCAGCAGGCAAAGTGTCACCGATATGGTGACATACAGCTTTCTGCAGGAGAAAGGAAGGAGAAGTGAGACCCTGAAACCAGCTGATGACTTCAAAGTCTAACACGCTACAGCGTGTTCGTTGAGTTTCATCTTTACTGGGTGAAGACTTACGTCCTGCTCGGCCTGAGCCTTTGGTCGCTGTATGGAATCAGAGCCACGAGCTGATTCTCTTGACCTGTTCAATAATTCAAAGAAAGCAAAGCAAAGCAGGTGTCATTTTACGGTTTGCTCAAGTCAGGAGTATGTTGTAAGATTTGCACAATGCAACACTACGGTACAACCTCATGAGAAGAATCTTGAAATTGACCTTTTTCCCCCACTTCAAATTAGAGATTATTTTATTGACGATTGGTTTATTCTTAACCCACCAAAACAAACAACTGAAGAAGTAGTGGAGTATAACTGGAATGCATTTGATGGGTTAGTTCCTTGGCTTTAATTAGATGTGTATGTACAAAGTGTAATGACATGGTGCACAAGCAGGAAGAAAACACAGTTGATAGTTTGAGCTGTGTTTCCCATTCTATATTATAAAAAACTGCAAGAAGTTAAAAGCATCAATCTTTCATGAAAGGTCTTGATAAAACCCTGGAATCTGTTGTGGAGATAAATAAAAATGCAAAGGGATGTTTAATTGTGATGTCTTTAAGTTAACTTTGTCTTTAAAGTTGGAAAAGTCTGTTATATATCTGCTACATCTGGAATCTGAGTTTAGTTTTAGACATAAAAGCCTGAAACGTGTATTTATATTTGGACTCGTGTAGTAATATACTGATGTATGCACTGGTTTATATAAACTTCAGGTTTCTTGTGTGAGCTGCACATAAGGACACAAACCTTCAGTCATCTTCACTGCAACATGCATGATTTTTTAAAACAGAACTAGAACGTCCCTACATGGTTGCCCCCTTTTTACCACGATGAAATCCTGGTAGAGACTCTTGCACATGTGTACAATTCAAAGCTCAACTTGCCTGAAACACAAAGTGTATTCTGAACAGCAGAGAGCAAGCTGTGCATCCACAGAAAGCTGGACTGGCAACTTTAGATCATTTGCATGTGTGGAATGTATTTAGTGTATCACACACTGGCCTGGTTGGTGAATACAAACATGTTTCTCGTTATATACTAACATGTTACAGGATCTCTGTATTGACAAGTAAGAATACATCTGTGTTACTTTATGCTTCTGTTAGTGCAGCTTGAAAGGTCCTCACAACCTCACAAAACTCCTCAATCTGCTACACAGTCCTACACAAACCAAAGCTACGAGCCATTTCTGTAGTTGTACGGTTGACGTGACATATTTGTTTGCACTATTTAGAGTTCAGCAACACGTGTGATGTTGTGTTGTCGAATCAAACGTGATCAAACCACACCCACACAGTCCTGCTGCAGCAGGTTTGACTGTGAACTCTCACTAAACAACACCTAAAGACTGTCGTGTATTTAGTCAGGAATATCATGTTACATATGTTATGTTATGTATTGAAACTGTGTTTTCAGGGGCTTCATGGGGAATGCTCTTCATAGTTTTACCTCGTGGGATTCTGCCAGTTCCCTGACACGTGGGGCACGTGACGCTGTCCCGCCCGGTGAACTCCACGTAGGGGAACTGAGACACGTCTCCATTCTTTCCGTCCTCCTCTGTCTGACTGTCTCCGTACTCGCCGGCTGGTGTCAGCGCCTCTCGACTCTCGTTTTTGTGTTTGCCCAAGTGTGACTGGGACTTGCCCATAGCTGCAGCTGTCACAACACACACACATCAATCTCTTTGGTGGGTGCACACAATACAACAGATAGCATGAGATGGGACCTGCCATGTACGTAGGTGCAGCAGGTTGTGCTGACTAAAGCACATACCACTCAGCCACAGGATGTGAAATTGGATCTGGACGGATTCCAGGAAACATTTCCCAAAACAACAAACTGAATTTAATCATTTCATTTTGAAATATAGGAATAAGATAAAGGCAACTTTGTCCTAATACTTGTGTAGTATCCTTATATAATCATGGTTTTACTGTAGTTCTTATATTTTTTTTATTAAACTGTAACACTTATTTTGCATGTTTGGTCTCCAGGGATGCTGCCTGGTCAGTTACGACTCCTTTTTCTACCACTGATAATACTGAATCGTTTATTATAAAATATAAAACATCATATAACATCTAATCACTGATAATAGTAAAGCAGTGGCGGAAGAAGTACTACCACAATGTAGAAATAGTCCTGGATTCAAAAATTGTAATACAGTAGTACAAAAGTACTAATAATGCAGAACTGCCCATTTCAGAATAATATACATTATATTATTGCATTATAATGATTTATGCATTAAGTCGTGAAGTACTTTAAAGTAATCATTAGTTTTATTCATCTGAATCTGCAGTAAGTAACTAAAAACTAAAAGGTATTAAATAAATGTAGTGGGAGTCTAAAGTACTTAAGTAAATGTATTTAGTTCTCTGCATGTGTGCCAGTCCCTGTCGGTGAGGGGACCCTGGTTCTCCGCTGTGCATCAGGCCACAGTGGTTGATGACTGCTAACGATGCATCGTGTCAGCGCGGATCTCTGGAGACACAACACCGCGGAAATAACGGCAGATGCCTCAGAAGAACCGCAGTGAACCGCATGCGTGTGTCTCAGAGACCCGGTCCGTGCGGGGTGTGTGTGTGTGTGTGCGTGTGTCCGTGCAGCAGCTGCTCGGTGAACACGGCCCAGGCCGCCATGCTGCTGCTGCTGCTGCTGCTGCTGAGCCGCAGCCAGGAACACCACGTACCGGATCGGTCACGTCTTCATTCTCACCACCCAAAAGCGACATTGTTGTATTTTTTATTTATTACTATTTAAACACAAGCAGCAAAACGTCATCTCACGTCGTCGCGTACATTTTATTTCTGACATTTTAATGATCAAACCGCACGAGACAGCGGCGGTACCGTTAAACATGCTGCGTGTTATTATTCCCCCGGTAGCTGTCGTCTTACCTGTCGTGTGTCTTTTATTCCGACTGTGTTTCCATCTGTTGTGTGTCGTCGCTGTTTGTTGTGGTTCGCACGTCAGTGAGGAATGAAGCCGACGGCAACGCCCCCTCCTCCCCTCATTGGACAGAGTCGTGCAGGGTGGTGGTGGTGGTGGTGGTGGGGGGTCTGTTTCCACCATGCAGACCCAAAACAACACAAATGGACATTTTACTGTTGCAGCAACAAGGACTCTCATGCACCATTACAGCAGCGGCTCTCAACCTTTTAGTCACTTAAAGCCCACTTCTGATTGTTAAAAACTGTCTGAGGACCTTCACCATTAATTAAGAAGAAAAAAACAACCCCAACATGAAGCATCTCTGCAGCTTCCTCGGTTTTAGCT
>JAVQJL010080917.1:0-16958 GCA_036024295.1 Nannoperca obscura | reverse complement strand
TATTTCTTTAAAGTTAAGACTAGTTTAAAGTCATCTTCATTGAAAAGTACAGTGCTTTTCCTTCAAAAATAAGGACATTTCAATGTGACCCCAAACTTTTGAACGGTAGTGTACGTCATTAATTTCCTTGCATACTAATGTTGTCTCAGTCTAAAAAAAAACCTTTCATCGGTTCTCTAATCAGATGGTCTTTGAGGATATTGCTGCTTCTTCCCGTGGAAAATCAAACTGAGCACTAATAGAGGTGTACCTCAGGTTGCTGCACACGTAGAGCGCCAGGATTATTAACCACGTGGCAGGTATGGCTAAACGGGGACACAGATAACAGAAATTACAGGCAGGAATGTTGTCAAAGATTGCTACCTTGATCACAGTATAGACTTCTAATGCACTAGTCACAGCTATTTTATCTTCAAGAGAAACCAGCTCACAGTTGTGGAAACTAACAAAGTATGTTGTTCTGTACTTGTGTACTAATTTTAGCTACTTGTAATTTTCCTGAATATTTCCCTTCACCCCACAACAATTCAAAAGTAAAACGTTTTACTCTTTGCATTGAGTACCTTTACTTTAGATACTATTTTCTTGCTACTTTACTTAAGTAAATAGTAAATACTTCCTCCACCACTGTCAGCTGAGAGGAGCATTTTGTTGACAAAAGTTGAATTACCTTGGGGATGAGACAATGATCTCATGGACAGTTATGTTGCGATGGAAAATGCTCTCCAACTGATTAGAGACAACAACAAAGGTAAGCAGAGGTTATTGTGATAAGCAAATCTGACTGTTTGTTCAATTGGGTGGCAGATTCCATTGACATATTGACATATTCTTCATACCCAGTGTCTTGTGACTTCCTCCACTGACACTGAACAATTTGCAAGCATTGTAGAGTGAACTATGAATGTCCGCATTTTGATTTTGTAGAGTGACCATGCTAGAAAAAAAACAAAGAAAACGATAAAAGAAATATGCAAAATTTCCAAAGCACAATGTTAGACCTATCAACAGGTTTATGAACCAGTTACTGCTGAACTCAGGATTATCTGGGTTTCCTTTTCTCTGGTCTTAAACTGTAGTTACTGAACAGCAAAGTGTATTATCTGTCCACGTTCAACTTTCATTCAACTCAGTCTTTTTTTTTTTTTATCTAGACAGCTCAAAATAGAATATGGTCATACTGTATTTACCACAAAGTAGGTTGTTGTCAGGCTCAGGAGGGCAGTCGTATTTCCACTGCTGCAGGTCCCAGCTCACGATGTCTCCATCTGCGCAGCTCTTACCACTCAGCTCCTCAGCGCTCCATTCTCTGGCCCATATCCTGAACAGACCAATCTCACCAAGCAGATTGTTCCCACTCTCTGGCTGGACTTCACCGTTTGAGTCTACATAATGAGACACCCCCAGAGTGAGAGTGCCGTTTTGTGCGAGTTGCTGGCGTTGGATGGGCTTCCCAGAGGGCTCGTGCCAACTGGTTCCATTAATGTAGATGCGCAGCCTCCGAGCTCGACCGGACCAGGTGAAACAGACAGAGTGCCAGTCGTGCAATTTCAGTTTGCTTTCCAAGTGCAGTTTTTCTCCGAACAGCCATACTTCCAGCTGTGCACCTGTGCCCCGAAGTCCCAGCTCTATGTTTCTTTCCCCTGGTGCTTTGTAGACAAAACCTGTCCATTCAGTTGCAACGTTGAGGCGTAAAAGCACGCATACACTCAGCTCCTCAAGGGCTGGTACCACAGCATCTGGTTGTAGCTGCCACAGACACGGACGACCCATGAACCGCAGCTTCTTACCCCACAAGCTGGTACCGGCAGAGGCAGCTGAAAAGGTAGAAAAGAAACAGGTAGATGAAGATTTAAGATTCATTTTATTAACCACAAAAATGATGAAAGGAATATTTCCAGTATGCCATCAGAACAATAAATTATCTCACAAAAGGCAATAAAAAACATAAACACAATAAAAACAATAAGACAACTGAAGGCACTAAAATTGCTGATACTATGCACACTTTTTGTATTTACAGCTATTACTCTATGTGATATGTTGTTGATATTAATTAGTCTGAAATCTTACTTGAATCCAGAAGGCACACTGACAGATGTAAACACAGACTGAAGGTTAGAGAAGACAGACTTCTGGCGGACTTCATGGCAGTCTACAAAAATACAGGACTTTCTGTGGCAGTCAAGTGGTCATCTGCTGAAAGGGATGAGAAAAAATGTTTTATTTGCATTCACCTTGAAGAAACAATACAATAATTATTAACTTATTTTTATGTTGCTAAATACACAGCTAAGACTCACCATGGACATCTCCTCGAAATGATCAAATCTGAAGTTTAAGCTATTTTGTGAGAAATTAAGCAATCAATAGCAGTTCATGAGAAGCTGTCGGAGCCATGAAGTCTGCTGGCAAGCGTCACTTTATTTCTCTACAAGAAGACCTCCACGCCCTCTCCCTTTAGTTCCACGAGTTACTCATTAATCAATGGCAATAAACATAACTAACAAGCATGATAGAGTTAAAACCATGACAAAATTCTCCCATTAACACGTTTAGGTCTTTTGTGTTCAGTATGAATGCACCGGGTTTTAGTGTTAGAGTTCCAGTGGCTCAGTGAGTTTTGATGGTAATAATAATCTTAACAAGGCCTTCAAGTCTAAAGAAAGGCTGCAGAATGTTGAGAAATACTCTCACTTGACACACACCCTTTTTTGTGTAGATATTGATGACACAGAGGTACAACTACTGAGACAAAATAGCTTGTCTCAGTACATAACAATCTTCATATTTATAAAATAAATTAAAGGCTTCCTTTTTTAAAATTCCTTCTACATGGGGATGGATGTATATATAACTGACATAACTTGACTTGACTGTGAGTTGTGTGTGTGCACGTGTGTGTGCGTGTTTTTTCTACGTGTCAGTTTTATACTGTCGTAAATTCTGCAAACAGTCATAATATTCTTGTACTACTCTTGTGCTTTACAGTTATCCTCAAGTGATAACTGCTCAAACAAATCTAATTGGCTTTTTTGTGTGACGTATGACGGCCTTGTCTGCCTTGTTGTCAGCTGTACAGACCTGAAAGTAAGTAAGTCCATAGTACAGCCTTCCTCTAAGCCTAAACATTTAAACTAAATTTAAACAACCAATGTATGCCAATAACTCCTCCTTTCTCATCCCATAATGTCCTGTCAGGTTGGTGACGTGTTGTTTTTTCGTCATTTTTATGGCTCCATACTACCACAGAGTGGCCAAACAGTATATTGCAACTGTATGTTTTTGTCTAACTCAGTTTGGGAACTCTTTTATGATTCACAACATGGGTGTCACCTTCAGGATGCCCCTCATCAGTGAAATCATACCTAAGAGACAAAATAATACTGGTTGTAATATTAAAGATTCTGTGTGTGTTTCCAACAAAGTCTCTCTGTTGGAAACACATTCGTTAACAAGGGTCTCATTCATGCATTTTAAAATTCCCATCCCTCCCCCTCTGCTCCCTGTCTGAGAAGCCAGAGCCAAAACAAGCGGGTTCCCCAGAGGGAATATGAGAAGACCAGGTGTGACGTGAGGTCCCCAGGTGGGGGAGACCTGAAAGTCTCGTAGTCATTGGTCTACTGTTTGATAGTCTTTTTGGGAACCTCTCCTGCGTCACAAGTGATGTAGAATGAGGGAGATTCCCAAAGATCTCTCCCACCACTTTACCTCTAGCAGCTTGTAGGGCAGCAAACCACACTGCCACCAATGGAAGCTGCACAGTAGTGGTTAGTCTATGAGAGATATGCTGCTTATTGAGCTATTTTGCTATCAGCTTTGTTTTTATGTTTAATTTTCCTTAAAGTATGTGAGTAAAGTTTGATGTATGTAAATGTATGAAATCTTATCTTTTTTTATTGTGAATACATACTTATTTTGGGTTGCAGTTTCAGTCTAGCTCTACTCCTTAAAAAAGGACAATGGACACTTTGCCAATCGAGATTTGTCTCTATGCTTCTCTGCTCATGGTAGGTCTGACCTTTAAGCAGTTTCCATTTACAGATATCTAAAACTTTGCCTGTTTCATCCTGTATAATGTATATATTACTATATTCCAAGTTTATGCTACATGATTCATTGTTCAGAGCACAAAATAGTCAGATTTTTGTCCTTAATCGAGTTCTTAAAATCGTATCCTCTAACAAAAAAAGCAAATCTGCAAGTGCTGTAAGAATATTCCAACCTGTTTTCGTTGCATATTATCTTTTCAATGTCATAATTCTAGTTCAGCAACACCCTTAAATCATCCCCTTTTTTTGCATATTTTACTTTGATACTTAAGTACATCTTGCTGATATGTCTATATTTTTACGAATGTAAGATTGAATATTTCTTCCACCACTGATAATTTTTAATGTGTATTTCCTCAGGTTTGGTGTGTGCTGGTGCAATCCGAGCCCAGCTGTGATCAGACAGAGTTCTTACACCCTAATGGTACTTGTGTCGAATGCACTGTATGTGTGCCAGGAGAAGAACTCTCAGAGGTAACACACCACACGTTACAGTAGAAGCAACAGTTTTTCCTCTTTACCTTTCTTTCCCTTACCAGTCTTGCTATGGCTCCAAGTCTATATTGTACATCCTTCTCAGGACTGTGGTTTTGGAGATGGTGGTGAAGGTGTCTGTATTCTTTGCGAAGAGGGGAGGTTCAGTGCAGATACAGGTGTAGCTCCTTGCATGCGATGCACCCAGTGCAAGCTCCTGAACCGCCTGGAGAAGACAGCGTGCTCGCCAATCAATGATGCCCAGTGTGGTCAGTGCCTCCGAGGGTGAGTTACACCTACACTGTCAGCCGAAACACCAGTCACCTTCCAAGTACTAGCATTTGTTTTTGTCTTAAGCGCATGATTGCGGTTGTGTGTACAGGTATTATGAACTCAGGAGCATGACTGGGGACGTGGAGCTGCTCTGTGTGCCTTGTAACAACCATGACACGATCCATAAAGAGTGTTTGCTTTTGACAGCTCAAGCCTCTAAAGGAGGTAAAATCCAGCAATAAACCATAGACTGAACAATGTTAATAAACTTGTATAGTTTTATTGATGGTGATTTTCCAGAGATGTTGTCAGTGAGAGATTAAATCTCTTGTTCCCTGACAGAAAGTGCCGTCACTGTGCCCAGGGGAGATTTCAAAGAACCCAAAGAGAAGAGTGAGTAATCTTGTGGATTTTAATGAACCTTTTCATCTCAACTCTTGTATTCAATTTGACTTGGCTACATTTCTGTTTAATCAAGGAGTAGAAGTGGGAACATTTTCAATGGTCCTGATTGGTTCAGCCACAGCTTCCTCAATGTTCCTCATTGCTCTGCTGTTGTGGGCTTTCCTTCTGACTGCCGAGAGATTCAGTGAGTTAGACACATACCACTTAATATTTCTGCCATTTCTTCTTATCTGTCATTTGTTTGCTTCGCTACATTTGGATCATATACACTTGTTGCCATGTTCAGAGCAGGTTCCTGAGTACTGTCCTGGGCCTGAAGGACTATTGTCTGCAGAAGACCTTCTGCGAGAGAGAGCACCCAAACAATCAGAGGCCCCTTCAGACACATTTGGTCCAGCTCAAGATCCCCTAAGGTGCTTCGCAAATACTACATACTGATTACTCATTCAATTTACCTTTATCAGTCTCATGTAATTGTTTTCATTAATTTCCATCTCTGCCCAGAGGCCTAAACTCACTGAGCCATGAGAATGAGGTGCGTCCTACTTCTATTGTGATTAATGTCACCACCACCATTAAACCCTCCAGTCAGAAAGAGGAGACCATCGGGCAGGAGGAACAGCAAAGAAGCTGCTATTCAATGGAGGTGGTAAGGTGGTTTAATGTATCATATTGGGTAAATAGTGGATAGTCAGTGAAAGATCTAAATAGTGTGGTCATGTCACGATCCAGTTAAGGGTACTGGAGGAAGGACTCAATCGCAGAGGTAAGTAACAAAGAGCGCTCTTTATTTAGAGGATAAATAAGGTCTCAGGGATTCAAACATACAAAACAGGAGGAAACTTTCATCTCCGAGAAGAACAAGCTGACGTGGCAGCAAAACTCTAGCAAACACAGGAATCAATAAACTGAGCAAAACACTCTCAAGAAAGGACTTAGTATGGGTATCTACTTACAGTTGAGTGAGCTCAGGACATTCACAAGTGCATACAACAAACTGGCCACCAAAGGACAGGAACTAAATACACATCTTAATGAGACACAGGTGACAACAATCTAGAACTAGAGCAAACAACAACACAACCCAACCTAATTTCAAAATAAAACAGGAAATGACCAGACAAACCCCAAGAACTCAAAAAACACACTCAGGGACATAACATGTCATTATAATTGTCCTCTAAATAAAACATACTGTTGTTAATAAAAACTCACAGCTAGAGAATTTTTAGCTTGATAGTTTATTCACTGTTACTATATAGTGATTCTAATGATACTATTGGTTTCAGTTCATGTGGTCTGTTTGTCAGCACATAAACCAACAAGAACTGTGCTCACCCAAATCCCCCAAAAGTGAATAAAACTGAGAAAAGCAAGCATATCTTAACATTTTAAAAGCTGCATTTTACTTATTAAATGATGTGCATGATGTTATTTTTCATTGCCTAATCAATTGAATACATTTCCATACTAATATTCATTAAATATTAACTTATTTTGCTCTGTATGAATGATATGACAATCAGTCAACCTTCTTATTGTTTTTTTTATGTCAGCATCAGATGGAGCAAAAACTGCAGACAATATGGGAGGTGGCTCAAGGTATGTGTGTTATCCTACAGCAATAGCCCCAGTGAAATACACATTCATGGGATTTTAATGGAAAGTAGTTCCTCATTTTAACAATAATGTTTCACAGTAAATGTTTTGACCAGGAGCGTCCTGGCAGGTTAATCCCTCTATGGATGAGTTCAAGTGTTGGCACTCATTTCTAAAGTTCATGTTGGTGATTGTATCTTTACGGTCCTGACTGTGTCCAGGTCAGAGTATTGAGATGCTCAACTATGACTCAGTCCAGGACCTGTCCCTGTTACTTGACTCTGCTGACAACGGGAACATTTTGAGGAGACTTGGGCGGTCTTTGGGTGTCCCACCTCAGGTTATCGCCCATCTTCAAGGCTTCCAGGACCTCTTTCAGTACCTGCGCACCTCCACCTACACATTACTGCCCCAACTGGCCCAGGCTGCTGCACTCTTGCCTAATCCTGAAGTTGTTGCTAGGATACACAGAGCTGTGGTGAACATGGGACAACCCTAGCCATGTGTTACCATGACTGCAACTATTATACAGTCTTTCTGATACCAGATGCATCACCCTGACATTTTCTTTCACCTAATTGTCCATTGTTGTACTTCATTTGTATGGAAATCTGCTTTATCAAGTTCCATCTGAATAAATTCCTCTTTATAATAGATGTCACATGATTGATTATTGTGAATAGTGTGAATAAGTCATTACGTGCTCTGAGTGTTAAATAACAAAATAACCAGGCCATTGCAACTGAACCTTACACGCGGTGTTACTTCCTGTTTACCATGTAAAATTGATGAGAGGCCCTCTGGCCAAAGCATGTGAGACAGACCAGGACAGAGGATGCAGTGTTCCTGGCAAGAGAAAGAACATAGAGCCCTGATAAAATATGTTATTCTCTCAGTGGGAGAAGTTTGCCTACTGACCACGTTCCTTGATCTCTAGCTCGGCATATTCTTCAGAACATTTAATCTGGTAAGGTTTAATTTTTTCACTATTAACAATCAACTTTTTTCAAAAGCCATCTCAAAAACGAATAAAGTTTACTGTCTTGTTTAATACATATCTTCCTTCTACTATATTTTATAAATATATAAATATTATATTTGTTGATTAACCTTCTTGTTTTATGAAAGTACAATGACTGTTTAGTTAACTGGTCAAGAAACTTAATTGCTGGTGTTGTCAGTATCTCTTAACTTTCAATCTATTAGCATGCAATGACTGCCAAATTAACGCTAGGGGGCGCTCTTTGATATCATAGCAAATAGTCTGTAAATCGTCTGCAAACCCCTTAAATCGTCTATTTAAAAGATGGACCACTATTAGTCACATATAATTGTGTTTACGATTAAAATCTTCACACAAACAGAAATAACCTGCAAAATGCTGCAGCCTCTCCTGTGCAATGCAGTTTACTTACAAGTCGACGTGGAAGAGTTCAAATGTCATGTTTGGAGTTTTTACTGTACGCATTTGAGCTCATTAAAAATAGATTGCATTTGTTCTCCACAAACTAAAAAAATGTTGCGTTCAAATATGTTCTTCTATTGAATTGCTTTTAATAACGATCTTAATTTTTTTAAATGTAGGATACCTACTGCATCTGACCATATCTCAAAACGTCCCATTCACACAACAGCATTTTGATTACGTTGTGCCTCCGCGCTTTGCGACGCTGTTTTTGGTTTCCGAAAACGGGTCAGAGTGAGACCTCTTAAGTTCACACCCTGTCTTTGATGTCCACGTCCCCGTGGTGTCCGAGTCCTACCGGCTGCGGTGTGTTACGCGCCCCTGCTTTAGAAAAAACAGAGAAGGAAAACTTCATAGAAATGGCGGAGGGTACTACGACTCTCAAAGGCTTGCGAGCTCAAATGGGTAAGAAATAAATTAGCAGCCGAGGTCATTGTTGTGCCTTACAATGTAGTAATCACTTGTAATGTTTGGTGGCAACTGCCGCTTCCAACCGGGTTTATTTGAACTTATTGTAACGCGGTCAGCTTTTCTGGCTAGTAACGTTAGCTCGCTGTCTGGTTATCTGCCGACAATGGATGCGGAAAGATCTGCAACTTCTTCCCGCATTAAACGTAATAAATTGGATTGGATTCAACCATTCATGATGATAAATGTCGGGGAAAGCTAAACGAGCTTGTTTAACTTACTGAAAGTAACGTGGCTGCTTGTAGTTAACGTTAGCTTAAGTTGTAATATTTTGTAGCCTGAGAGCCGGTTGACATATCACGACTTTACTTGTCTGGCGCCTAGCTCACTTAGCTTTGCTTTAGCCTTGCTTCAACACATTTTAATCACGTTGTCTAACAAGGTGCTGTTGTGTGAATATATTAGACTAGATAGACTAACTATCTCAACAAATGCTTGGTAAGTTAAACGAAACGAACAGCTTTGTAACTGACATTCGCCCGTAGCTTAGTTAACGTTGCTCATCACTTGGGGATTATTGTCAAAAGTGATCATCTGCTATCCGTATCAGGAAGAGTTCAGGAAGCGCATTGCTGTTCTGTGCACGCCTTTTTGTATTAAGCTCGACAGCGATCCGAGTTGATGCCTGGAGTAGAAACCCAACACGCAACTTGTTTTTGTCTAGCCACAAATGAGCCGGTTCACAATACATCTGCAGTTTTACTGAGCTTCCTGCTCAAAACTCCTATCTTCAACAAAGTGTTCTATTGTCTCCTATTTCATTTAGTCGTAAGTTATGCATATTTGTAGACATATGGCATACCCCCCCCCCCCCTTCCTCCAGGGTGGATAACTATAACAATATCTGACCTGAATTTGAGATAAAGCTGGAATGTCAGACAATGTCATCTCTGAGATCTGTAAAGAGACTACGGCCGCATGGTTGCTTCTCCTGAAATATGTTGGAAGTGATAAAAAGTTTTTGGAGGGACCAGCAGCACCATGTCACAAACAGTTCTGTTAAGAAAAAGACACATTGCATTTTTGTAAATAGGACTATGTAGACCAGCTGCAGCAGCAAAGTCCCCATCTATGCTTCGGTCCATGCCTCAGCTGGCCCCTTCCAGACTTGGACGTGGATGTTTACTGTGTCTGCATCTGAGGGCATGAATGCATAGTTTGTGATGACTTGAGCTGCAGTTGGGCTGACAGTTGTTTTTTTAGGGTTTTAGGGTAAAAGGGAGTTTTCTGCATACCCAGTGTGGGTGTAGGCATGCTTTACTCCTGGAAACAACTGGACCATATTTAGTACCAATCTTCTTCCTGTTCCCCTTAACTTTTCCATTCAGTATTTTCAATCTGGAATTTACATCCACCCAATTCTGCGGCTTTATGAAAATATCCACAAAGTTTAGAGCGATGTGTTGGAATCCGGGCTTTGTGGGGAATAAAAGGTTGTCAGTTTGCTCGGCCTTCAGTCAGAGCAGAAGACTGACAATAACAAAATAATGTTAGGAATCTAGCTCAAATGCACGGTCATTTCCACAAGAATGTGAACAAGGAGAAAATGTTATAAACTATAATGAAGTGAGAGATCACACTGCTGCAAGTCACACTGCAAGGTTATCCTGATCCTGGCTCAGCAGTTGCTGCTGCAGAATTAAAAGCATGAGAAATATTTCTGAGCTGGTTGGATTTAACCAGATGAGGAAATGGACCGGCCTCAATTTCAGTGTGTAGTTTCTGGCATCTGTCCACTTAGCTTTGCTCTTGTAGCACAAATTCCCCATCCCTGTTTTTATTTAACCTTTTTAAAGTAGCTGATAGGATACATTAAAGTGTGTGCACACGTACACACATCAGATTTGAATAGCAAACCATGTTCATTTGTGTAGGCTAAAGTCAGTCTAATATCACAATAGTTCTTGTTCATAACGCCACCTGCTTTGTCTAGAGATTTGGGATGCTTTGGAAGATAAAGTGTCATGAAGAACCAGTTCCAAATTGTCCAAATCTTGAAAGTCGATTTCTTGTAAACATTGTGTACATAACACTGGGACGTCTGTTAGGCACTGTGTCATGGTTTGTTTTAATGTGGTACTTGACAGCAAAAAAGATCAGATTTGTGAATTGGGGTGCAACAGATGAAACAATACATGCATTGGTCACAAATTGTTGGAACAGGATGTTTGGTTTGGTGCTCTGGTTCTAACTTGCCTTGTATAGTAAGGACTATAAACCAAATATTTACATGTGTAATAGACTAATAAAGTCTAATTTCACTTTTTTGGTATGTAACTAGTAATTCCAGAATACTTTTGTTAGTAATTTAGTATTTAATTTATTGGGATATGTCTGTAATGTCTGCAATTTTCATAAAGAGAGTTGAGTTGTATTGTGTGTACTCTATTTTAGGATATGATCAGCTCTTTTCAATGTCCACCTCCACAACAGAATGTGGTCCACCTTGCAGAGGAAACTGGGATGTGTCATCATTATCCTGCCAGTACTGCAAATAGCGAAGGCTTACCTTTGCATGACAGGTCTTGAGTAATCCCATAGAAGATCTGGTGTGTTTGTGAGCGCGTGTGAGCGTGCATCAGCAGTGTTATCTGAGGACCTGAAGTCTTGAGCCAGCGATGGTAAGCTCTGTGACATAGATGGCCAAGCATTTTGATGTTTTTATTGCAGCCAACACAAGGTGGGTTCACTGATTTACAAATTAACAAAATAAAGGAAGTCATTCCGGGTTCAATTTGTTTCTGTCTGTGAATTAACCCTGTATATTGTTTGGTTGGAGTTAAACATCCCTACGTACCTTTTAGTACTCAGTGGCAAATGGTTGTCCACCCTTGTATTAAGCAGTGCAGACACTTCCTGTGCAACAAGCCGCTTAATTGTACCATGCAGCAGCAGGGTGCAGTTAAGGCTGCAGATGTAAGGAGGGACAGAAAAAGGTCCTAACTCACTCCTGCTTCTCCACTTACGTTGTCTAAAGACGTATCAAAATATCTTGCTTGGTATTTAGAGAACAAGCCTTTGATCAGTGTTAGCATTGAACAAGAAGTGGTATGATGTAATGCATGCTGGCCTGTTTCCTGTTTTGGTGTTTTTGTCTGGCCTGCAGAGCCGGGTCATCACCAGCCCCCTGGTGGTCTTTACTGCCACCTTAATAACTCAGCAGCCCGAAGGTTGGACCACATCCAGTCAGTATGTGTATGTGCTTCACTCAGAATGTCCTACTACCTAAAGCTGCTGGATGATAACTGCTGTAATCAGTTATCACAATAGCTGTGCAAATACGTATATATATGTATACACACACACACACACACACTTAACTGAACTACCGAATATCTGGCTCAGATAAATGCCATTGATCAGTCTGGTGTATAATTAGTTAATTACTAGTGGTCTAGCTGAGTCTGTCGATGCAGCAGCAATGCTGCATGTTAATGTGTGCAAATCTCCATAGTGATGGAGTGATGAAAGACGGCTCCTCTGATTGGCTCTTTTAATTTCTATGAGCACACCTGGCTCTCTTGAGGTCTGTTGGGAAAACGGGATCTCTTCCCCATCTCATTTAAGCACTTTAATAAACACATGAATGTGTCTGTGTGGCAGAGTGTGTTCACTTTATTCCAAAGTGCTGTCGCTGACGTGGTCTTATTTAGCTTCTTTCTTATCACTACAGAACAGTAAGTTCAGGCCACTGGTTGAACTTACTGTGACACCCAGAAATTCTGTCAAATCTGTACGGCATTAATATTTGTGACAGAAAGGTTTATTTAAGTGGATACTACAGCCGATGATTTTGTGTGTAAGTAGTCTTGCGGCTAAAGAAAGAGTTACATACTCAGCCCCTTTGCTTTCGTGTCTACTTTTACTTCCTCAACACCAGAGAATGAAGTTTGCTAACGTCATGCCACAAAAGAAAGTAATACTATTGAAACGTAATATTTGATTTCTCAACTAAATTGTTTACAGTTTTTGTCCAAGTTAATACTGTTGAGCATCCCCATTTAATACATTTTATCTACTGATCATGGCTTGCAATATCAGAATCACTGTTTTCACGAGGTGTTACTGTCAATAAATATGCTGACCACTTGGTCTGATGGGTGAGGCTGCAAAGCTCTACCACTCTGTTCTCTTTATTTAGCCGTGTATCATTTCAGAGTCCATGTCTTCCTTGACAGGCCTAAGCATGGTTGAGAAGCTCTTTATTCGTCCTGCTGTGTGCATCACTTAGCAACAGCTTGCCTTCATATAAAGGCGGAGAGAAAGGAGCTGAGATGTGATGTGAAACAGAGATTCTGGGCTAAACTCAAAGCCAGGACAGTTCAGTTACATGATCTTCACAGCCATCATGATGCAACAGCGTAGCATCATTTTACATGATCTTCCCTGGATAAGTAAACGTGTATGTTGGGTGTGATACATTTAGTCCCTAGAATAGGATTGCTTTTTCTTCTGAATGTAGATCAGCTCCTTCAGCCCACAGTGCCCCGTCTGTTTTTCCTGTCTATTCTCTCGAGTAAAAGAGAATGTCTGCGTCGACAGAAGGTTAATAGCAGTTTCATCTGTGTCCCAAAATCTAATTGTGTTAACCTTACTGTCTGTCATGCATACAGTGTGATGCCCTGTTTACATGCACTATAACATGTTAAATAAATACAGCACAAACCGTGTATAATTTTAAGTTTATGCAACTTTCTTTGTTTGCTTTAAGGTCGCTGTATTCTTTGTGGCATTGTATTCTTCTCGTCACATATACAAGTATACAAGAGTAAATTTTAAGAGTAGTTAGTTATTATTGTGTAGTGAAAAAAGCTGTTGAGAATACAGTCAAATCATGGGCATTTTTTATTCACTTGTCCGACTCAGTACCAGTGAGGTTGAAGAAGGGAGTCAGAGAGCAAAAATTAAGTGACCTGTACACTTCCACTGGGCATTAGCTGCAGACTTTGACCCTCATAAGCTTCTTTGACTGGAGAGCATTGATGCTGCTGCAGAATACAGATAATCAGTGCATGCCTACTTACCCTGTCAGCTGTCGATGCTCTGTCCAGCTCCTGCTAATTCTGATGTCTGGTTTGTAACGGCCACTTCAAGAGGATTGTTTTGTCAAAATCTCTGTGACATTTGCGCGATCTCCTCAAACTGTCTATCCAGATACCCTTTTATGTGTTGTGTTATTTCTTCTTGTCAATCTAACTTTGGTTCAGGGGTGCAAACAAAGCACATTTGATAGTTCAGCTGAGTAAACAAACATTATCAGTTAATTTGTCTGCGTCACTTCATTTAAGAAGGGCCCGTTGTCGTCGTTCCAGAGAGCAAGGTAGTAGAGTGTAGATTCAATTTCCATACAGATAAGAGAGGACAAGCACTTGATGCTGTACTCTGTTAAACTGTGATGAGTGCCTGTGGCAGGAATGTTTTCTGTATTTCAGATGCACATGATGAGACAACATAGTTTAGTGCAACGACATATACAGTCTATAGTCTAGGTGTAGACCATAGACTGTATTTAAAGATGGACGATGTGATAGTTTCCAAAAAGTGAAGCCAAAATATCTTGATTGCTCCCTGGTGGCTGGGTGCAGTATAGGTTATAAGCCCCGCCTCCTCCATGTTAGTGAATGGGACATGGGCCAAACTGAAAAGTCAAAGGACATGTCAAATACAGTTTTCCCAAAGACAGTCATTTTAAGTAGTTAACACAACAATGTGTGTTCAAGTGAACTCGATACCGAGGCTCCACTGCGTACCACTACTGCACAGACTCTGGCTCTATCCTAAATATAGGCGCTGCTGTCTTTTGCTGGTAACGTAATTTGGAGCCAGAGTTGTCAATCATGATGTGACACTCCCCTTTTTATAGCATCAAATAACTAATTAAAAACAAATTTATCAGAAAAATAAACACTTGAACATACATCAGTGTGATAAGAACTACCTAAAATGTCAGAATCCAGCTTTGGGCAATTTTTATTTGACGTGTTGACCCATCCACTAACACGGAGGAGGCAGAGTTTATGACCTATACTTTTATATGCAGTCTGTGGTGTATATATAGATGGTCATGGTTTAGTCTTAGTCTCTATTCCTCCTAAGCAGGACCACAATATTGTCAGCACGGTTATCCACTGCTTGGAGAGCGCATAGGACCATGACTCGGCACACCATGCCACAAGCATGCAATAGTAAGCCAATGGGGCATTTCTTATCTTGTCCCCCGTCTGAAAGATGAGGGAGGAGTGGTACCATTTACCAAAGCATACCACATTTCTTTAGATTGATAATTGTGGACTGCATTCATTGCGTTCATTGATATAGGTAAAAATACAGTATGAATAAAGCATGTCATGTGCTGTACATGTGATTTGTAGTCGCATAAATGGGCTAAAACTTGTAGAAGCAGCCTGGTGTTATTAAAGAAACAGGGTTACATAAGTATTAACATAATTTTAATAATGGTCATTTTGCCAGAAGATTTAACCACTAAGCAAATTGGAATTATTAGTTTTGATGGTTAAAACAACTGCATTTTATGTTGGCGATGGAGACAGTGAGACGTTGAGAACACAGAGGTGTTCATCAATGATATATGAATATCACATGACTGACCATCGTTTTGCCTCTTTGTCAGCAGTCTTTTAATGCTGAACACACACGATACGAGGGCTCATAAAGCTTGATTGTGTCGTCACTGTTTCCTTCCTTCCTGCCCCTGTATCTGCTAACCATTATTCTGTCTGTGAAAAGTTGGTTGGGATAGATGATATAAGTGCTACTTTAAAATCATGTTTGTAACCCCTGCCCTTATCTAAAATTGCAGTGGGTATAAGAAAAAAATGTTTTTCATGGGCTTGGACTTTTTTTCTCTGCAGTGCTAAAAACAAAACAAATGCAAATTGTAAAGCAGAACACTTTGCTTCAAGCGCAGGATTACTCATGCTGATATTCTGGTTTCTCAAGTTGGATAAACCAGTGCACATGGTGATTCGGAGTGTGGAAATGTGTCCTATATTGATTTCATTTTTATGTTTTGGGGCGTAGTGTTTAAAGTGCTGTGCACCACTGGGCATATTGGCTGTAGACCAGGAAGCTCACAAGGGTTTGATTCCAGACTTGTTTCTCACAGCAGCCCGTCCCTCCCAGTTTGTCACAGAAAGCAGTGTATGGCTGGCTGCAGGGTTGACCATGAGTTGGGGGGGTTATGTCAGATGGCTGAATAGCTGGATTGTTCTGTAGCTTCAAATCTGTTGGATCTCTCTAGAAGTAATATTCCTATGGAGAGCAAACAAAGCACAGAGAAAAACAGCTGATATAAACTTAAATGGTGGAGTACCCAAAACAATTCTGTTTCCTCGATATTATTTGATATACATGCTCTGTTAAACACCATGTGACTCTAGACCTCTGTGTGTACGGTGTGTTTTCCTACATACAGCTGCAGCTGCACAGGCACAAGCCGAGGAGCGGCGCAGCCTGGCAGGGAACAGCCCAGGACCTACAACCAACACAACATCAGCTAAACCTCAGGGGTGTAGGCCAGGTAAACGACACGACACGACACCACACCTTGACACAAAAACAGATTGGCTCTCACAGATACTGCCCTGCCACCACTCCTATTGTCTTTCATAATCTGAACCATTAAATGCAACACGATCCACTTCCACCAGCCTCTCAGTGTGGCTTACTGCAGGTAAACCTTAGCCATCATCTTATTAATGTAACAGTTGACAAAGCTCATTAATGGCAGTCACATGCACACATCTGCCTGCCTCCCAAAGCCTTTGTAACACTATGCTGCATTGTACCTCACCCTTTTGTTCTCTGAATATGCATTGCTGCACATATTTTACCTTTTAACCACATATACACTTGTATGTGTTGCAGTCATTGACGGTGCCGCACTTAGAATAGACGACCGACTGCGAGTGGCAAAAGAGAGGCGAGAGGAGGCAGATAGACAACAGGGTAAGAGGGTGATCTCAGTGTCTTTTAGCTCTTTATTTTAGCCCTAACATCCTCAACTATATGTGAAATTTACCCTGTTAAATGTATAGAGATAACACAATTTATATTTCTTTTTAAAACAGGAAATTATTGCATTTTAGTACCGAGAATCTTCTCATTAGCAACAATTACACTAAAGTAATTGGTCATAAAAATGGTAAATAACAACCTAGGCTTGAGATATATATTGCTATATATATATATATATATATATA